>BMAW01019302.1:0-31470 GCA_019974015.1 Nephila pilipes
CTTAGATCCTTTGTATCTGAAAACTTGTCATAGATCGAAAATAATCTCCTTGTTCTAGCGATTGCAATAACACAAAAATGGTTATCATTCTTCTATTTTTAAAATGAACATTGCTTTTGAATGTAACCAAAACAGATTTTTCTAAATCCTGCATTAGATGGCAGAAGAACGTGCTTGTGCTTTTTTTTTTTTTATCAATGAAAGGAAAAGCTAACTCAACATTCTGGTCACCAGGTGGCGAATTTTCCCATTCTTTGTTTATTCACTTCGCTTAATTTCTTTTTCAGACTAAAGTACTTTTCTTTTTCCGGTTTGCCTTGAGTTGTTACTCTACAGTCTTTTAATTCTTTGTGGAAGCCTCGTTGGAGGCGTGATTTAATAGGAATCGAGATAAAGATTTTCGGCAAATGAGATTCTTTTGCTTCCTTTTTCTTTCCAATATATAATCTTCGGCAGGTTTCGAATTATCTTTGTTATTCCTTAAACTAAAACTATAGGGAGAATATTTCTAGGGTTCTTGAAGGAATTCCTAGCTATTTTCATTTTTTGATGCGCCGAATCTATGTGAATAACTAAAAGACAATAAAGTTAGACAATTGATTGAGCAAAGAATGATTTTCCGTCTTATTTAAAAGAGCGGTTAAATACAAAATAAAAACACGTAGTTATTCTCGATTATTGTAAGTTCATTGTGTCCGAATTAGTTCTCAAAAATATATTAAGAAACGTGTATAAACATGTAAATGTGAAAATAATTGTTTATATTGAAAGAAAATATTACTGAAGATTAAACTTTAGTCTTTTTAATCAGCTAATTCCGTTTAAGATATTTAAAAGGAAAAACAAAATCTTAAGAAATACATATTTCTAGCTTTCAGGAACTC
Source organism: Nephila pilipes (assembly GCA_019974015.1). Classification (NCBI taxonomy): domain Eukaryota; kingdom Metazoa; phylum Arthropoda; class Arachnida; order Araneae; family Nephilidae; genus Nephila; species Nephila pilipes. Next base: position 885 of record BMAW01019302.1, read on the forward strand.
CTTTTGTATTTGGGAAGGATAGATTCTTTACTTTAATCAGACATACTATTCTGTTAGTTATGCAAGAATAAGTTAAATTCGTACTTATCTCTTTCAGTTTAAAGTATTAAAACATCTCCAACAATGGCTTATGATGCCTTAATTATATAAATAATGGGGGTTTCGAATTAAATTCTAACTTAAATATTATGTTCAATACTTCGAAATATTTCTATATTGAAGTAAATTAATTTTGCCAAAATAAAGTTCGGTCTCTTCTGTGGAAGATTATATTTATTCATGTGAGATGTATACTACAATCTTATGAAATTAAGTATAGAAATAGAGAATAAAGAAAAAAGAATGAAAACCATTTACAAGAAAAAGGAACATAAAATAAAAATAAAGAGCATTTACAAGAATAAGGAGCAAAGGAATATGAATAAGGAACGAAAATAAGTATAAGGAACACAGAAATAAGAATGAGGAACAAAAAGAAGTATGAGGAAGGAAAAAAAATAAGAATAAATACCATTTTCAAGAATAAATAATCAAGAATAAGAATGAAGAACATTTAAAAAATTAAAAAAAAAAAAAAAAAAAGAAAAGAAAAACAAACATTTCAATATCTATCTGACTTATGGGAACTACGTTCACCTATCAAGGGCTTGAAGCCAGAAGATATCTCAAAAGATCAACCTTTCAGCATTTAAGATTGAACAAATAAGTCACAGCAGAAAAAGTAGAACTAATAATATACAAAGTGTGAACCCTTCACGAGGTAAGATGGTGCAGAACCACAAAAAATATGCGTATAGATAATAAAGTATTTTATAAACTAACGAAAGAAATAACGAGAGTCATTTAGACCTAAAATGATAGGAGACAATGAAAAATGAATACACAAAAAAATTTCTTTACATATTTTGAGAGACACACATGTTAGAGGGAAGTAAACGTTTTTCCATAAATATAATTATTTTATACAAAAAAGTGTCGGTTATAATGAAACGGAGAATAAGGTCATATATTTAATCAAACAGGAAAAGCAAGAACCCTAAAGGCAATTGTGTAAATTCCCGTTGACTATAGAATTTGGAGCTATTCTAACCAAGATAATACGAACCGTTTCGATAGTCAATCGTATTAATGCGATGGCACGTATGTTATTTTCATCTATGAATGAATCTTAGTGATAGCTTCTGATGGAATAAATTTAATATTTTTTTTTATTCCGTGGCATATAGTTAGCATCCGTTCCATCAAAACCTCTAACAGGGAAGTTTATTTTGCCTTAATCTAAAGTTGCAACGTCAATTCTCGTCCGTTCTCCCGCATTTTTGATACTTGGATTCCACGCCTTTGAAAATACTTTAATGTGTTTTGTTTTGTTAAAGGTAAATCCCAATCATTATTTTTTTTTTTCTAAAATATTAAATAATAATTGGTAGAACATTCGTTTTAAATAATTATTAAATAAGGTTAAATCAAACCATGTGTTTGATGCCAAGCCAATATGGCGACAAGCTGAAGAAAAAAATTGCATAAAACTTTCTTGACTCCTCAAGTTCCGTTTTTGCAGGAATCTCGCTTCTTTTGGCGAAATTTCCTAGCTTGGTGAAAATGGACGACAAAACTTAACAGCTTATTAAAATAAAAGGAGAAGAAGACTAGAATTATTGAAGGCACAGTAGTACACATGACGTGTAAACCTAAAGATATTGAAGAAATCGCATATAGTAGGTTATCAAAAATAGTTTCAACGATTTTAAAATATTGAATAATTTATCCAAATTATCGAAAAATTGTTTTAATTTCTCCTTCATGACAGTATTGTATTAAATATTTAAAAGTTTACTTTATGTTCATTAGTTTCCATTGTAGCATAGTGATCCTGGTCGTGACCTCACGACCGATGTTGTCATAGTCAAGTTGGGTTCGAATCCCTATGCCAATAAAGACCCATTGCATAGTGAGGCTGACGTGTTATGAATCTGGTTAAGGTATCAGGTCCTCCTATTAAGTTCGTGTTGAATGTTTGAGATTCATCAACAACTACCCTTATGTAGCATCTAAGTGCTACATTAATTAACACCCAAATGATTAAATTTTCTTTCTTTGAGAATGAAACACGTAGAGATACAAGTAATTCCCCAAAAGTCATTATAGGTAAGTCAGTAAGATCTTCAGATTATTATAATTTTACAATCAGACGATTTTTTTTTTTGGATTCTGGGACACTCAAATGATTTTTGGAATGAATAGGAGGTCAATCTCGCAAAATCAGCAACTGAATGCAACGACTGCATTGCCTCAGAAGTCATCAGAAGAATATTCTTGGTGACGGAAAGAAAAGAAACCCATTGAAAACTTATATTCAAGAAATTAATGCAAAATGTTAGAAAACACCCTAACTAATGACAAAACATCTTATTGAACAAAAAAACAGAAGGAAAGAAATACCAAGCACTCGAATCATCAGCAAAAATGATCATAACTACCGGACTATTGCCAAAATTAATTTCAAATGATAATGCACACCTACCTGTAACCATATCTATGATTTAGAATATATTCTTTTAACTTTTATAAATACGTGTTCCATAGAAGTCATAATTGTAATATACTCAAGTTAGATCCAAAGCACAATATTACTTTCAAAGAAGGAAACAACAAATGCTGATAAACAAGTATTTACAACATTCTTGTAGAAGATGATATATTTTTATATCTATTGACAAAGAATATTTTAAAGGGATAATAATCTTTGTTTCTTTTTATCCCCTAAGGCCAATAAATCAATCAATAGGTCTAATTTTATCTGTAGTTTTTCTTATTGTTCATGCACAGTTAGGAATAGAATTAAATTAAGATTATATAAATAAGAAATGGACGGTCCAAAGTTAGATACAAATTGCTTAACATAACGTAATATAGCTAGAAAAGGAAGAGTATCATTTTACTTGTAAACCGGTATTAGTGTTCTACCATTAAATTTCATTTACTAAACGTTTATTTTTAGTGTTTTGTTGGCATCAATATGCAACAGCTTTGAATGCAAACAAACAATTAAATTACTTAATAACGAGTTAAATAGTAAAAATTATGCTGTAAAATATTTTATTTTGATGTCATACATATTTACTTTTATTATCATCTTCCCTTTACTCTCCTTCTGTCTCCCTACGACGATAGAAGAAAATCCTTCATTTTTCGAAACAATGCTGGAAGCCTTCTTCTGTAAATTTCTACAGGTAAGCTGTCTTTCTGTCACAGCTTCTACAGACTCAATTCCTGTACTTTTAATGCATATTTCACTTTAGGAAACAAATGGAAGTCGCATGGATCCGTGTACGGCGTATAAAGTGAATGGTTTAACACTGCGATGCTGTACTTGGCTGGAAACCTCATGACAGATACTGAGGAATGAGCCGTCGCATTATCTTGGTGGAATAATTTGCCGTAGGGATTTTGTGTAAATCCCTACAGTCTCAACAATCGCACATATACTTAATCGATAGTTAGATCGATCCAGATTGCATAAGTTTTCCATTTAGTCATCCGTTTTGTGTCGCGGAAGGGTGACCCGTACGTAAGTCCTCCTGAACGTCTTCTCGGCCATCTGGAAAACGCTTACACCACTCAAAAACACGCGAACTCGATAAACAATCATTGCCATTCACTTCTTTTAATAAATGATAAGTTCCAGTATAGCAGGTTATTTAAGTTTCATATGAAATTTCAGAACAATTCTTTGCTCACTTATCGTTTTTCCATCATAATAATCAAAGTTAACTCTAATGCGAAAGAAGACTACGGGTGTACGTATTTATTTACAAATATTAGAGACACTACATTCTAAAGAGAAGGCTAAACAGCTGACGTTTTCTGACATTTAGCGCAAGTTATCTTCTGTAGTTGTGCCAGTCTCATTATTTAAGAGCCACACCTCGTAATATAAAGTTCCAAGTATTAAGCCATCTCAAAATCAGCAGCAATACTTCATATACCACGCTAAATTGCCCCTTATTACTTCAATAAATGTCTGAATCGTGTCCAAAGCAACGCCGTTTCTTAGATTTCCAGTTATTTATAAGCGATCCACAATTCATTCACTCCTCCCAACGGAATTTTATGTCCAGGGTGAGAGAAAGAGCCCAGAAACAAGCTCCACTCCTGAGTAATTTAAACCTAATGGCGATCCTGGCACAATTTACTGCCCATTCTACTCTCTTCTCAGAGGAGGTTCAGTGTTTTTCAGATACAGATGTAAGATCCGAGACATAAATCCGTGTTTAATACTGGGAATATGAGGAAACTGGGTGCAATTGGGATATAATTCAACATTCCCATATTTTTTCCAGAAGAAAATTAACGTTTATTATTATTGTTTTATATCAGCGTATGATAGTAAATGTCCATTTGAATAGACGCCATGAAAGTTATTTATGGTTGCGGTTATGGTTTTTTCACAATATATTGCAAACTTATTGTTTTCTAAACAGTCTTAGGACCTTTTAGGCTGATAGACACCATGGCCCTTATTCAGAGTCTAAGGCAATAAATATGGATTTTATTCTTTGATAGATAAAAAAAAATATCGTAATAAATCTGTAAATTATAACAATAAATGTTGATATCCTTGGTTTACGGAAGCCGTAAATTTATATAATCCACACTGTCGTACAGCTTATATTATTGTTAAAAGTAATCCAGATAAATATTTAATTTTTTATTTACTGTTCTTAGGACTTCTCTACATATTCATCACATCCAGAGATATACTTTTCTCCTAACATTCTTAATATTTCGAAGATCATCAATATAAAAGTTAACAGATTGAACTCTGTCTTCTCCATGTTGAGGATTACTTCAATCTATGTCTTCCTGAAACCAAACAATTCAACATTAATACTTGTAATTAGTAATTACGTACATAATAATCAATTAATATTCTGGATAAAATTTATCTTGATATCGCGGATATTTTTAGTATTAATTAAAACTTTGTGATATGCTGTTTCGCATGTGTGCTACAAATAAATTTTATTATTTTTATTTCTTAAAATGGTTATCAGTTAAGTTTTAAAAGGTAATAATACTTAAGATAGATAGATAGATAGATAGATAGATAGATAGATAGATAGATAGATAGATAGAGAGAGGGGGGAAGGGGGGAGAGAGAAATTTACAGTTTAACGTATTTCGAAGGGAAAAAAGCATAAAAGTGTTTTTAAAAAATATTTATTATCAAGCATATAAGCTACTACTAAGCAACGCAAAACAATCTGTAAGCTATTATCCTGTAAAATTTATGAAAAGAGGTGTATTACTCTTACTTCTGGTACACAGATATAAATAACAATTTTTGATATGGTTTAAAATTACATTCATCCCATGTTAAAAAGCCCATGCCCTGTTTAAAATTACTTGCAGCCCATGGTTTGCCTGCATGTAATTTTAATTATTCCAATTTGCTTAGTCTTACTTTTTTACATTTTAGGAACAATTGAAAATTCTAATCATATTAACTCCCTATGCTAGAGGTGGGCAATTGTTTCGGCTGGGACTTTATGTGAAAGAGGATGTAATCGGCAGGCCGCATCCTTTAAAATAATCATTCATTTCTTAACTTTGCATTTCAGGAAAGGTTTAAATTGTGCCAATAAATATAAATGAAATTAAATAGTGACAGCTTTAATAAATTTATTTTTGGTGCTGAATCAAATTTAATTAAGTTGTTGTAATCAAATTTAATTAAGTTGTTGTAATCAAATTTAATTTTAGAGTAAATTTATTGAGACAAGTGTACCCTATCATATTTTTCTTAAATTTTATTTAATATCTGAGTTTCTTATCAGAGCCTGTAAGTTAATGTTAGTTAAAGAGCATCTATATGTACTCTTGTTGATTTTCAAGGAAAAAGACTTATGCATCCAAAAAGATATCGAACCAAATGTAGAGAACTTTTTCCCCGCAAATTTCTTCACATACGATAGATTTTCAACAGATAAAAATTTGTAAAACTCAACTAATGTTGTAGCATTAAATATTTCTTTCACAATGTTATCTGACTGCATGGCTATAGGTTCAAACTACTGACAGTTCAGACTGTCACTACTAGCAGTGATGGGAAAAGAAAGAGAATTGAATTTTGGTTTAATTTTCAAAAACTCCTTAATTGTTCTTAACTTCGTTTCCAAATTCTACAATAATCTCTAAACTTATCAGAAACACTTCAAATAATTTCTGTTATCCTAATAAAGGAAAATCATAAAAATTGCCTTCTCTTGCTTACTTTACAAATAGACTTAGTTTTGTTTTGGAAGATTTTATGCACTTGAAAGAAATCTCAGTTCAAGGCGGTTTTTTCTGACCATCTTAGTGGGCCTCTAAAGATCTGTTCAGAAGCCGCATGTGTTACGCGAACCACTATTTGTCCATCCCTGATCCAAGCCATTTTGTTCGTACCTCATATGAGATGATTTTAATAAGCTCTTATGTGGTGCGAGCATCACATTTGCAAAGCTCGCATTGCTTACTTTCATGTATAACTTATTCTAGTATAGTTATTGATTCATAGATGGCATTACTGGTCCGGAGAATACATAGAGGTTTAATGATTTTTTTTTTATTTGTTGTAAATCGCGAGATTTCGTTCAAGTATTTTATGTTACAGTTCATGAGATTTCCGTTAAGGTTAGCCTTGAAGTAAATTATTCTACTTGCATTAGATTATTATTAAAAATTCATACACGAGAATAAAAGCTTTATTTTATTCGGGTTATATTCTTAAATGTTTGAATGAACTGCAAATAGATAATTCAGGATCTAGAAATTTGTAACTAGAAATTTTGACATGTGTAATACACACAAAAGGTCAAGTTATGGAAAACTAATTTTCAATTCATACTAGCCTGTGGAGAGGAATGGATAATGATCATTTTAATATAATTCTCTCTTTCTTTATATATATATATATATATACATGCTTTTGAGCCAATAAATAATTTTATACACATATACACCCCATAAAACCAATTTTCTTACAATTTTGGTAATAAAAAAATAGGCATTTTTGTGACCGAGTTTTAAAATTCATTTTAATTGTTAGGAGTTAAGGCGTTCTCTTCTTCATTGTGATCCTTCCTAAATCACACAGTATAAATCAAATTCATTCTTTTCTGAAATGATTTCCAGGTCGCAGTCATTTCATCATATGACTAATCATGTGATTCACGAAATGACTCAGCTAATATCCCGATAGCATTATGTGAGGGCTAACTATCTCCGTTAAATTTAAGAAGATGGAAATAACACGAGTGTTTCACTTTTTATTTACTATAATATGTAAGTAAATTCAAAAATAAAATTGTACGTAATAAATTAATGCATTTAATCATAAACGACAGCAAATAATTAATAATGATAACAATGATAATAATAATAAAAAATTAATTAAATTCTTATCAATATTAATAGTTACTTTTATATATATATATATATATATATATCCATGACGTCCAATCTGACATATAGAACTTAAATATAATTAAATGCTGCAACGTTTATATATAAAAAGGATAATTCTGAAGTAGATTTATGTAGATAGTATGAGAATAAGTTAAAGTTATACGAGAATGATTATGAGTTGCTTTAAACTAAACTTGTCTTATCATTTTCTTCACATTGTATGTCCTCTATTACATTATCGAAAAATTTTCTGTATACTATCAGACTGAAAGTGTCTTAGTAGTTATTGGAAATGGCTTGCAATTTTTTTTCTTTAAATCTCTTTCAAAATCCGATTCTCCTGGATTCTACTCATTAAAGAAATACTTGTAAGAAATCGGGGTTTTCTACCCAAACAAGATTATATATGCCTAGGGAAGTTTTCAAAGATTTCTTCTTCAAAATTTTTTATTTATGTTTTCATTTCCACGCAATTTTATCCACCTCCATAGATGTTTCCTATGCTAATGTCCTAAGATTTTATATGAATCTACAATGCAAAATAATAATAATAATCAATATAAAAGCAATAGTTTTTATATGGGAAGAATCGAAGGAATTGATTTCTTTTAATCCTTCACTGCATTGAAATTTATTCAGATTAAAAAGTGTCTTTCTGACTGGTACTCAAGGAATGAATTTTAATCTCAAAATTTTCGGTAGCAAACATGCTCAGAAACGCTCATCCAACCAGAACGCTCTATTAAATACCATCGCCTTCCCCCTCACCATTCGAGTCCTCATTTGGTCACGAGATTCCGTAGAGTGAAGTCGGTCCTAACTTGCTGAGCGTGTACGGAGAAGCGCAAAGTACTTCCCCCTTCTCCTAGCATAGATCTGCGGCGAGTTCTCTGGCTGACTCTCCGAGCAATTTTTTCGCCCAACAATTGCTGAAACCGTTAAAACTTATTAACTATGCAACCCCCCTTTAATTTAAATTATTCAATAGTTGAGAGAATGAAGTATATTCTACCTTTGAGAAAGAAAATACGGTAACTTAGTAATTTTCATCTTTCAAAGAACTACTAAGACACCCCGATTCATTTGGCATATGGATGGTTTTCGAATAAGTGTTCAAGAAGACAGTGAATTATTTTTGCTGTTGCGTGTTTGGCATAATTGTGAATACGCTCTGTCTCTAGTAAATCATCTGGAATTAGAGGTAATGTACAGGAGAAATTAGTTGATTGCCCTTTTACATACGGATAGCAAGTGTTCAGTTTTTAAGTCATCATAGATGATTTCACCTCAAGCAAACTAGGAAGTATTTGTAATATATTTTAATTAGAAATTAGTGGAAAAGTATAACTTTTGTAGTTGTGTCACAGCTGACGCTATTCATATTTGGGAAACGTACAACTTAACTGGTCTAAAAATTAAACATATATGGAGTAGCACAAGTTTATTCTGTCGAGACATGAACTCGTAAAATAGAAAATTAGTAGTTTAGGCTGTTCAACTAGCATGATCGACATGTTGCATAAAAGTTAATTTTGTGTCAAGAATTGCACCTATGTACTTGTATCATTGTATCCAGGGGACGGGCTGTCCAGAAATATTGATGGATTCTATATGAGGGATATTACAAAAATAAGTTTCGTCATTTTTTTTTCATAAGGAAAATTTATTGCATAAAAATTCCCAGTCATCATGAAATATACACATTGCACTTGTTTTCGACATTGTCGTAATTGACATTAAGACGTTTATCGAAGTGTGATATTAGTTTGAAGAAACCACTCAGGGACAAAACTCGATGCCCAGTGGTACAAGGAATCATTGTACAGCCTGCTCCACCTCAGTATTGTTTTGAATAGAACTGAAAGCGATCCAACGTTATGCGCCTTTCCGCTAACACCATGTTCTGTACTCTAGTAGTCTTGTTTTCATACCCGGATGTAGAAGGACACTCACTTCAATTTTCATCCTCCATACCTTGCTTTCCTTCACTAAACATGCTACATTAATGTTCAACCACTTGATGAGGCAGGATCTTTTCACCATATATGGTCTGTTGACGTTCATGGATGACTAATACCACGTGCCCATTCATACTGGATAACAGTACACACATACATTGTCGACTACTTTGCCAGAGGCTACACTGTTCTGCAGTAATTCTTTTTTCTTCGCTGCTCTGCGCATGCGTCATTCCTCCTACACTGACGCTACTTCCGACTTTGAACCAGCAATATGTATGGATTCTTATGGTGGTTGTTTGTTTCAACTGGTGCATTATATGCTGTTTCGAAAAAAATGGCGAAACTTAATTTCAAAGTATCTCTAGTATTTTCTGATTTAATGACCCTGCTCATAAACACAAGACAGGTAGCTAGATCTCACTGTATTGTAGACCCAGAGATCACAATGAAAAATCTCTTTTTTGAAATATTATTTCAGTTCAATCAGCCTGCATTTCTAACTAAATTGTGACAATTTGAGGATTATCGTATATATAAATATTTAGGTGGGATGCATCAAAGAGACTCTCCTGTTGGATGGATGTTCTGATTGATCGATGGGTACAGCAAACATTCCCTACTCGAACACTAAAAAAACGGAGCGGTAGTGATTAGAAATTTGAAAAGATGCAATTAAACTAAGTTTGATCAACTTGCATGTCACGCCATTGAGCAAATTTTATCAATTGAGCCTGGAAATGTAAGCCTGTGGCTTGATTGTTTCCGATACCCGAGTGAATCAACTCAGCAGGGGTGGGTTTGAGGTTTAGAGTACCGCTTAGTGACGAAAAATGTTTTGTTGGTGATAAATCGCCAAGTTGATAACTCTACCATAAAGTCTTGGAAAGTCTTAAAAATTGTTTTTCTCGTAACCCTATTGCATGAAAGGATACGTTTCTCGTCTTTGTCTTTTTATTCTAAACTGGACCCTTCACCAGACGTTTGGACACGAGACCGACATTTATTTTGAAAAACGAAGTCAGTAGTTTTGCGTCCATTACAATTTCACATTGTTTATGCCGAATACATGTTTCTTTATCTTTACATGACCGAATGTTGTTACTGAAAGGAGAGAAAAGTAGCATAAACGGATTATTAGAGAAATTATTTCAGATTTGAAAACAATGAGTTTCTTAACTTCTTACGGTAAATAGGATCGGCAGTGAAACATTCATTACAAATTCGGGCTGTTCAAACGGCAAACCAGTTTTTTTTTTGTTTCTTATCCAAAAAGGCTTCGCGATCGTCACCCTTAAAAGTCAGTCATTTTTGTATCTTTCTTTTTTGGTAGTATTCAAAAATTTTTATGCAATGCATTTTTACATGTCTTTTTCTTCTGACGATTGTAATGCTTAGAAAATTGTATTTCCAACATCATCATGTTTCCTGTTGAAATGACTTCGATTTGTTTGTGATTGTTTTGTTGTAATGGTTTTAAGTGTTTTATCCCATTTGCACATTTTATTCGAAACGCAGCTTTTTCACGTTTTTTGTCACCTGACAAAACACCATCTTGTTTCTTGTTGAAATGGCCCCGAATTTGAAAACAGCGCATTTGGCACACTTTTGGTGCTATTTTTAAAACAGTGTCAAGCAGAATGCTAAATTAGGACTTTATCTTCAGTAGGTCTGAGAACCTGGTGCATTGTAGAGAATTTTCGGATGAAACCACATTACAGGGGAATAATAATATTACTTGTTGTGCAATGTTGATTCAGGCATCAAAGGATTGCAAATTGATATTCTTTAATTTTGAGTCCGATCCGGCATTGAAGATCAGCACAAAAAAGGCAGCTTTTAAGGCTGATTGAAAATTATTTTTTCTCTTAGTAACCAATTGATTAAAATACTTTTAAAATATTACAAATTTAGAAAGAAGGATTAATATCCTTCTATTGGTATTTTGGTCCTTCATAGAAATCTTTTACTGTTTAACTTTCTAGATATATTCAACCATTTCTGCTACTTTGCTGGGAATTATGAGTTAAGCATCATGATTGGCTAGAATTGCTACACCCGCTCTATCCCCAGAACTCTTCTCGATGCTTTGATTTCCAATTCAAGTTGTTATTATTATTATCGAAAAGTTAACTTATAATAATTATTATTGTTGAGAAGTTAAATTATATTTATTATGATCATGAAATCAAAGAAGGGAAGTACTCTGTGCTTTCTCGATGCCTTGATTGACAGTGATTGTATCATGGTAGCCCTACTAAAGAAGTTATTACTATTATTATCATCTAGAAGTTATAAGGAAGGGAAGTGCTAATCATTATTGTTATCTAGAACTTATTATTATCGAGAAGTTAAGGAAGTGAAATGCTAATTATAGTTATTATTGAGAAATTAAGTTAATATTATAATTATTAAGAAGATAAGAAAGAGGAGTGTTCGGTCAGTAATATCTTCTCGATTAGTGCGACCGCGATACTGTCAGTCTCATCGTATAAAAGGCGATGCGGCTTTAATTAGGAAAGTGGCTTTATGCCAAAGTGCATTATTATCCGCGGTGAAGGTTGGCGCGCTAAACGAAGTTCCCTTCAACAGCGTCGGACGAAAAACGGACCAGAATCAATTGGATAATGGTTACTATAATTTGAATTCACAACTCTTTCTCAGTTAAGAGAATGAACAGTGTTTGCTCCCTTATTACGCACAGTGCTATGATCAAACGGTCGCTGAAAGTGGCACCCGTTTCCACAGTTGCTTCTGAAAATGTCACCCTTTTGTGACGATGACGCAGATAGTTCGCTCGCTTTTGAAAATCAGTCTTTAAAAATTATTTGTGGTATATTAATGTAATTCTTGTAACAATGGTAACTGACACTTTTAAGCGATTCAGTAAGAGATAAAAATTATAAATATTGGTTCGTAAATATTAAGCTAAAATACCTTAATAACTAACTACACACAATCTTAATCTTTATGAAATGTTAAGTTGTTATATTTAGCTAAAACCCTTTTTGTGTGTGATACACTTTAACAAATAAAATTGCTCATCATATATATATCGCGATAAAACTCATTTATCATCGAAATGATCTGGCTTTCATTTTGAAGCCATTCCAGTGACAAACCCCCACCACATTATTCAAGAAAAATAATCGTACCTAAAACATCTAAATAGGTAACATTTTCCTTCATTATACAAAAATTTTCACTGTAACGTAAATGCTATCATACAAACTAAATTTCGCCTGTAGGCTTCGCTCCACTCATTTCCGACTTATGGGTAGTTGAAATGAGTGTTATAAAATTTTGATCTTTCCATTTCTAAATGAGAGTTTTCTTGTCAATATGCTACGGTGCAACTTTTATTTAAATTATTAGTCTTCACATAATTAGGAGCTCTTTTCCGTTGAGATTGATCTAAAACAGAAAAATCTGTTTTGTACTTGGTAAGCGTATCATTAACCCTTTTGGAACAGCACGCTTTTGCGTAAGATGTTCTATAGGGACGAAGGAGAAACGAAGGTAAGTATCGCACGAGCCGGGGATTTTGCGTCCCTAAGTCTAACTTAAGAAGAAAAAAAAATCACAAAAATTAAATTTTCGTCCTAATGTTATAATTATTGGTAATATCTTAGATTATTAATTAAGCTGTTATATACTTCACAATTAGCTTTTTAGTTTATCTTTCCCCTTTAATTCACAGAAAATTTATATAAAGAAATGCTTATTTTGAGAAATAGTTTTCAGAAGTGCTATTGAAATTATTAAGAATTTTTACTGATAAAAATATCATTAAACTTTAAATTTAATAAAAAAAATATGTATTAAAGATTATTTACAAAAAGTAAAAAAACCAAGACAAAGTGTAGTAATTCTCGAAGCAAGGAGAAACCCAAAATCCTGTTTTGTCCGTCACCGACTAAATGTACGCAACAGAATCACTAGAAAATTTCCTTACAAACCCTTTAGAAAATTAATCACACTCTCATCATTAATCGGATCGTCGACCACGTGAGTATATTCTTTTGATAAACAACGTCTTTTCGCAATTATAAACAGGCTTTCCGAAATAAAAAGGGAAATAAAAGAAATACATCCAAAAGCAACGAAAAATCAAACAGTACTGACAGTAGAGCTCTAAAAAGAAAAAAAAAGGAAAAATACATAGCACAAACCCTTAAAAAACATTCGGTGAAAAAAAAAAAACACGAATGTACATCACATGGAAGTTCAAAGAGCCGAGTTCAGTTTATTTACATTACGCTTTCCTCCCTCCCCCACAACAGCTGAAGAGCAAAATACTGAATTAAGACAGACTGTGATCGAACTGAAGGTCAGTGTCTTAAAACACTATTCAGTTCAACAGTAAAAGAAGACAGGGTGCCATCTAGAGATATTTAGAAATTGTTCCACCTTAGAATGCGAATATGCATCTTTCGACACCTGAGCTCAGTCTCTAATGATACGTATATGGTATGTACGGCCGTGAACGACGATCGTTAGTGATGCGTATATGGTACGTTCGTCCCGAAAGGGTTAAAAATAGGAGAATAATAATAATTATCCCATGTTGTAAAATACCTTTTATATAGTATAATCTCCATTAGTGTCGGAAACTCCAACATAGACTTAGAAAATCCTGGCTTCAAAAACTCTAAGGGAAAAGGGTTCATTTTCCTGTAAGAATCACTGAAAACCAAATGTTTTCATTTTTTGTATGTAATAATAGAAAATCTGACATTTATATCTTTTTACACCAAATATATCCCATTTCAGAAAAAAATACAGTTTTCAATCACGTTTGCACACACACACTCACATATGTATATATATATATATATTATACGGTTTATTATGGTTTCTTCTTCACTGAGAGAGATAACATAATATATATACACACATATGAAGTTGCATCGCCACCATTTCTTTTACAGAAGCTAAATGTTGAAGTACGTAGAAATATAAGCGCGTAAGAGAACAAGAAGAGATAATTTCTCTGTGCTGTCAATTTTATTATAGATATGGATATTTGGGGATTTTCTTTCGGTCAGAAGAAGGGATTCTGAGGAAATTTTCCTGACTTCTGCCAATCTACAGAAATTATTTCTGACACGACTTTTGATTTACGACTATGGGAAAATGGATTAAAGAAATTTTATGAGTGCGTCATCTAATAAATAGAAGGATAATTCAAAAATGAATAAGGGAATAGAAATGAATGAATAATCAATTTTAAAATAGAAAATGGGGGAGGGGAATTAGGAAATTATATGAGTTTTAGGTGAGATCAAGTACATACAAATTAAAGTTAATCATTACACACTCACGTATCCCTTCTTCTTGTATAAGGTGACTTCCTTCCTTTCCAAAGACTTTCATCAATAGATACATCCTATTATAAGATAACTGCATTTTTACTCAACTCGTTAATTTATGAATAAATTGACCGAATTTTATTCAATTTTGAATTATGATATATACAAGGACCATAATTTTCATTATTAGAAAAAATGAAATGGTGATTTAAATTTTGATACTATCTGTAAAATATCATTTTCCTGTAGAAAGTGGTAAATAATTTTAATTTTGACCAATAGTAATGTCGAACTGCTGTTTTTACTATGCCCAGCATGATCTAAATACAAAATAAAATTCTAATATCTTCTTTATAACTTTAATGCCGTTTTCGATGCTTTGAATTAGTTTTATATTTCTGGGAAGGAGGACATTGCTCCACAAGTAAGGAATATTTCGAAGCTCATGGGCAAAATTTTAAAGGGGTGATAGAAAGCTTCCGAACACACAATTTTCACGAACTGCTAGACGGCGCTGTACTGGAAAGCATAAAGCGCGAGTTTTCTTACACATCGTTAATTCTACCGTGAATTTCAGGAGGCATAATGACATACAGTGAACAGAAAAATGCCATGACCTCCTGAAATCCACCGAAGAAATGACGATGTGTAAAAAAACTCGCGATTTACGCTTTCCAATCAAGTGTCGTTCAGTGGTCCACCCCTTGTTCTTCGCCTGTGCATTGTTATTAGAAAATAGCTTTTTATCCTGTTTTATATCATCCCTTAACATTTTGCCACGATTTATGAAAAACCTTGTTTGTCATACAAGTAATGAGACCACGGGCAGACTTAGAGTTTTTAAACTCATGAAATCCACGGTAGAGAGGATGATGAGTAAGAAAACTCTCGCTCTATGCTTTCCATTACAGAGTCATCTAGTGGATGAGCCCTTGATTCCCGCCTGCGTATTGTGTGGTGAAAATGGCTTGTTTTTGAAGTGTTCTATTACCCCTTAAATTTTTGCCCCTATTTCAAAATATTTCAAAAATTCAAAATATTTTAGGCTATGGCCTTTATCTGATTTCTGCACGTCGCGATGCCTTCTAACATATACATTAGAAAGGACGATGCGCAAAATAAAAATAACGTTTCATGCTTTGCATTACAGCGCCGTATAACGGTACTCCACTTGATCTCCACCTGTGCATTTTAGGTTGAAAACTGCTTGATTAGATGTTTTTTGTCACTCATTAAATTTGTGACCGTAAGTTTCCAAACAACCTATATATTAGTTAATCCACAACCAGCAGCAACATAAAAGTATCCAAAAAAATTCTAAATGCTGAATCAAATTATCATTACTAATATTTATCAATATTCCGGGATTTGGCGCAAAAACTTAAACAAAGAAGGAGTTGGTAACATTGTTTTTACTTCAATCTAATTGCTTACTATTCTCGTATCATAATCTTCTGATTCACTAGCTTCTGAATAAGTATTATCATTTAAAAAATCACAACTATCAACTTATGGATGAGGGATGAAATTCATTGTCTTAGTACTCAACCTCTGAATATATCTTCAAAGCTATTTTGACAAGCAAAAATAACACTAACGAAACCAAAATTATGGAGTTTACAAAATGATTTCGATTTTAATTTGGGGCGAGAAATCTCACAGCGGAAATTGTGAAGAAAGTAGGACTGGTTACGCCATCTCTTATCGAAATTCAGTACTACTACAATAATCGAAGTGGGTAAAGAGACGAGTAAACGTGACGAATTCAATTACAAAAATGCAAATTTTCTGCCCGTCACATGACACGAAACGCGTCTGTAAAGACTGAAAAAAAAAAATCGAACATATGAGAGACGCGGTAGAAGGACTAAGAATCTATTGGGTCCCTCCCCCACCACTCGCGTAAGTTAAAATTCTAATAAATGCGAATGTAAAATTTGAATCCATTCATTCATTACTGGTTTATTCAGAAATTAAGTTTAGTATTATTATGAAGCAGTACCAATTGCCTTTTCTTATTGTATTACAGAAATATATATATAATTTATAGTTTTATTATATACAACAGAAATTTATATCTACCATTAACATTTCATAAAACTTAGAAGTGACCGTCCAGTTAAAAAAAAGGATGTAAAATCCACTAGTCCTGTACTCTTTCAAAGGAAGAAATTTAAACTCATCTATGAATTTCTGAAATTTTTTTTTGAGTTTCTCCAATCGATTTCGTAATTCATTTATATTAAATAAATAGAGTATTCCACTTTTAGGTTTGTCACAGATTGTTCAGATTTTTTTTATAAAGAAATAAATTAGTTTGGCTCGAAAATATTACCTCGATTCGGTCAAATTATAATAAGTTATTCAAAATCGAAAAACACAAAAAAAAAAAAAAGAATATTAATATTCTATTCCAACCTGGATGTTAATTAGAGTATATTTATATGTGAAAGAAACAAAATATATCATAATGTAACGAATAGTTTGAATAAATAGTAAGATAAGGATTTCAAACAAATATGACGGCATTTTAAAAACTTTTTTTTATTTATTTAATATGTTTGTTGATTAACATCGAACTGAGACTCAACATGATGAGAATTAGCGAAGAAAAACCTTTCACGAATATCATGTAAGAGATGCGGACAACATCTGAGCCGTGATCGTCCTACCTAAATATCCACATCACGCCAAAGTTAGGATATCCATTCTGATCATATTTAATGAGCATCAAACCCGCTAAACGACTTACTATCAGGGGAACATCAGGGTTCCAACATACCACTCAGTAAAGGCAATATCATCGATGGATCTACGACAAAGACCATAACCGCGTCGCAATAATGATCACAAAAATTTCATACATCACAATCTAGCAAATTAATAAAAAAAAATTCTAGTACTATTTTCTAAAATAAAATCAAAATTTTAATACTTAACATTAGTTTAAAAAGGTTTTGGTTAAATTAAGAATTTCAAAATGAAACATATCTGCTGAATGAAATCATTACATTTAATTTTAAAAAACGCGGAATTAAAGAGTGGTTAAAAATGAATTTATTAATGAGTTTCTTCGAAATCACGACTAATATTATTGCTGAATATTACTAAGCATGTTTTCTCATTAGGTTCCATGAATTTATTTATTTATCGTTTCAAATACACACTTAAAAAATTTTAACATTCATTTTTTCTTCCAGTTTAGAACCTATTAATTACATATCTAGAACGTATAAATCACATATAGCTTCATTTTAAATGGATGTTCTCGTACAGTTAAAATGATGGATACAAAATAAAGAGGATCTATTTTATTACAACAGATCAAAGTGGTCGGTGGTCGAGTGATTAAGGCGATGCACTCCAAATCCATTGGGGATTCACCTCGTCGAATCCTACTGTCTGCGACTATCACTTTTTTTATAATATTTTAAAAAAATATGTAATCCTTCAAGCATTGATTAAGGGTAGGTAGATATGTATTCTATTTATTTTTATCACGTAAATTGGGGAACTACATAATAAATAAATTTCAAGTAAGAGCATAAATTGACTTTACGAGAAGGAGCAGTCGTAGCCGAGTGTTTAAGGCGATGGACTGGAAAACCTTTGGGGTCTCACTGCGTACGTTCAAATCCCATCGAGTACGAACTTGACTTTTGAATTTATTAATCGCGTATAGTAATTTTTGGAATTTTTCTAAATGTGTTATCAAAATATGTTCCAGGTATTCATGTATTTTCCAAATTAAAATATATGCCCTAAATGTATGTCCTTAATATTTGCATTTTTATGAAGCTTTGGGCATACAAATCTATTATGTGGAACATATCTATTATAGACGCTTCATTTTAAATTGACGAGTTAGCCCATTTCAGACGAAGCAAAAAGAAATAAGTTCAATTAACTTAAAGCTGAACGAGTGCGGTCTCCTCTCTTCCGATTTTATGAAGTTTTTAAAAAGCATTCAGAAATCAAGTTGAGAATAAATTATTTGAAATGAATTACTCCGTTCACTTGAAATTTTCTCTAATAGGATGAATTTTATAAAGAAATGAGAGAAAGTGAGGATGGAGAATATCACTTGCATTAATAAATGGAAATTTACCAAGCGATCACGATGACGATTCACATTCTTCCGTTCAATCTAAAATTCATTTAATGTAAACATTCATAGTATAGCGGAAACGTATCTTAAAGTAATTGCATTTTCATTTTATTAAATAATAGGTGAATAATTTATTACGAGTTAATGACTTTTATTTTCAGAAAACATTTTATTTCAATTGTGTTTTTATAAACGCTGCTCTGAAAAGGAGCAAGAGAGTTCATGTTTAATAACCTTGTAAGTCTGACCGCCGGTGAAGTGACGAGGGCGACACCTGAGGGAATGCCTCCTTCAAACAACTTCAACACTATTCAATTCGAACAAGGAATCTAGTCAGTTTAACTTGCATCATTAAGGCTATACGTTGGATGTATAGGATTTCCGGTTTCGAATACACGACTCCGTATTTGAAACATCGACTACGGAGTTCCGAAAAGGACCAAATTTTTTCCGCAAGCTTTTTATGTTTTCCTCGTAAAGTTAATAAAAATCGAAGAATTGTATTACATAAATGAAGAACTTGGCTTTGAATTTAAATCGAAGAAACACGTTTAAAATTCTTTAAAAAACCTTATCTTAAGAAATAAAATATTCTTCTAAGAAAATATGTATAATATGAAATCACGTTATATTTTACCAGAAATGGCATGGAATTAATTGGAATTTAAAAATTATCCGGTAGGGTTTATTTTCTTATATAGACTGTTTTTGGGTAAAATTATTTTTTTGACGCCTCTAGAGGTCTATAGGTTTGGGATTTCGTAATTCTGAGCCCCGCTGAAGTGACCAGGAAAACTGCTTTGTCGTATAAAAATTTTATTAAAAATGAAATTTTAAAACCTTTGGAATTCATAATCGAATTGGAAGTAGTGTGTCATTCAGAAGCGAGCTTTCTGTGTAAATATTTTTAATTGATTCTTTTAATTCTGAAATTAAATTTTGAAATAAAAACTAGAGAATATATGAGAGAGGTGATATTTTTAAGTGTTTCTTTTTTTTTATTTATTAAAAATAATTTATTTTTTTTTATAAAAGTTTTTTTATGAGCAGATTTATTTCAGTAATAGTTTACTGTTGATTTTCATTTTCGAAGTAAAATACTGGTTAATTTATTATATTTTTCATGATTGTGCCCCCTTCCCCCCAAAAGCATAATATTTTTTTAAAAAAAATATTCGGAAGCAGTTGGAATATTATGTTACTGAAGTTTTGCTTCATGCAGCTTTTCTAATAAATTCTGTTCTGAATACTTTCTGAATAAAAACTTTTTTAATTTAAAGTAATCTTCTCACTATTTACTTTTTATACTACAAAGCACGTGCTTCTGATTTGGCAGTCCATATACACCAGTAATTTCTTTTATTTAATATAAAGTTATCAGTAGCTTCCCAATGTTAGTGAATAATCCTTAGAAATTTCGTTTATTAATTTTTTTTTGACTCGTAACTGAAATTAGATGAATAAGACAAATAATTGAAGATTAATCCAAACAAACATATTCTTAAGATTAATTTTAGTTTGTATTAACGTCGTACTAGAAGTAACACAAGGGCTATTGGCGACGGACCTCGAAATTTTGAACCACAGTCAAGTGACGAGGACGACTCCTGAGCAGGCACCCCCCTCTCCTAACATCCACACCACGTCTACCGCCAGCCGCTAGTCCATGACCTTGACCACTAGGCTACCGCGGCCCACATTCTTAAGATTAAAGAAAAGTTGTAAAAGAATGTTTAATTTGTCAATAATCAATCAATAAATAAAATATATAAATAAATAAAATATATAAATAAATAAAATATATAAATAAATATAATGTATAAATAAATATAATATAAATAAATATAATATATAAATAAATATAATATATAAATAAATAAAATAAATAAAATAAAATAAAATAAATAAATAAAATAAAATAAAATAAATAAGTAAATAAGTAAATAAAATAAATAAATAAAATAAAATAAAATAAAATACATAACTAAAATGTATAATGCATTCATTGATTAACAATTATTTTAGCTGGATTTTATTTAATTCAATAATTCAACTATTATAGTTATGAATAAGGAGCAGTTGCTTATTCGAGTCCTCAACCAAAGATAGTAACTGAAAAATTTATTTATCCCAATAACAGCAAAACTGGATCCAAGGCAGAAACAGTGCTTGAGAACTGGGCCCGAGCCAAATGTCAGCTATCCGACAATCGCTTAACTTTGTTGCAGCAATATCACGTGAACTACAATCTCGCTAATCCTCTAACTCCTCTCAACACCTTGAAACGTCCGATTCCTCTGTATTCATCTGCTATTCACTATATTTCTATGAATGTAGCAAAACCGATTTATATAAGTCACTGTTTATTCACAAGGCTAGGTTCTCAAATCAAATAACGTCATAAAGGAGTCCATAAGATTAGTTGACTAGAAAAAAACGGAAGAACTGGTTGCAAGGGTTTCACATATATCCAATTATTCAAACAAAAAGTGCCTAAAAACAATGGCACAAAAGATAAAATTATATATTTAAACAAAGAGGAAAAGTGAGTATAAAAATTGCAACAAAAATAAAAAGATTTTCAGCCCTAAGGCGTGGAGGAGACAAGTAACGTAAAATAAAAAATTTTATACGAAAATGTATATTACAGATCATTAAATTAACCGTTATGTATTACATTAGATTTAAATTAATTTTTATGAAAGTGAATAGTTGACATGTTTCATCCAAAAACGCAATTTATAGTACGTCATTTTTTTTTTCAATTTAATTCTTTTAAAAACTGTTCTGTTAATCTTAATTGATTTAGAAAAAAGTTTTCACAATCCGTCTAGCACAAATTATTATCGTATCATAAAAGTTTTTGAATTATTTTATCATTGGCATTGTCAGCCTATTTGAAAACTTTTCGAAAGTCAATCCTATCAGAGTAAAACGCATCAAAAAAGGCGAAATCAAGGTAATATTCTATCGTGATGGTGATGCTTTGTTCAATTTGATTTGTATTTTATCAACTTAATATAAACTCATTTTATTTGTTCATCTCTCTTTATACATTTAAACTAATAGACTTTATATTTTTTTATAATTCTGGAATAAGGAGATTTCACTTAAATACAAAAAAATTTCAAATCATTTTCGAAATACTTTGTTCAAATGAAAAGCGCTTCACGAATTTCGGTTTTACTAACAAGAACTATTTTAAAATTGCATCGACAATTACAATTTTTTTAATAAAATAAATTTGTATGAGTTTAAAAACATTTTAATGGTGGAAATGGCTAAGCTATTTTCGAAAATATAGAAAACTTTTGCAGTCATTTTTTTTCCCAGTACAGTATATTATTAACGATAGCTGTACACTCATTAGTATTTTTACTTAAAATGATTTCTTATTCACAGCTTGAACGTTGGTTATTGTAATAAGTTCACACTTTGAACCAACACCAGGGCTACTGGCAAAGGACCTCGTTATTCTGATCCGAAAGTGACGAAAATTATATCTAAACTGGCACCTCACATTTCCTAATTTTCACACTATCCTATTGAATGACTAATTAATTATGTATTAAGGTCAAGCTTAGAATCAATATGATGGCTATTGGCAATCATTCACAGGGCTTAGAATTTTTAGACTAGTCTGATGGGAATGAAACTCTACCTTAGCAACAGATTAGTTACTTATTACTGTGATTGCTTATTAACGCAGCACCGAGAAGCAACACATGGGCTGTATGCAATGGTACGCATTTTGTAAAATGGCCAAGTGAAGAGGACGACACGTGAGCTGGCACCTTCCTGTACAAACATGAGCACCACGCCAATGGGAGGACTTGGAGCCTTGGCGGATTTAACGTGCATCAGTCCCATTACACGACAAGTCTTTAGTGGCATCAAAATTAGAGCCCGCGACTCGACGAAGGTGATCCCACTTCCTGGGCCATTAGGCTACAACGGCCAATGATTGGCTTCGATGAAGTGGAAAGAACGACAGCTGAATTAACACCTCCCTTTCTAAACTTCCATAACCAGCCAAAGGGAGGGCTTAGAGCCTAGACAGATTTAACCATCAACCCCGCTACACAGAGGGTCTTTGGTGGCCTCAGGAATCGAATCTACGCCTCGACAGAAATAATACCGGCTGCGAGTTCGTGACCATGACCTCCAGACTACCACGTCCACTCCTTACGTGAGGACAATGAATCTAAACAGATGTAACGCGCATCAGAATTTCTACACATGGGTTTTTCGTAGAATCGGGAGTCGGGCCTACGACTCGACGAAAACAACATCACGAGCTCGCAACCATGGTCATTTGCCTACCGCGACCTCTTTTATTCGCGGTAAGGATAACTATGTAAACAAATTAACAACCATTTTGATGTTATAATCATTGTCTCAAAAATAGGAAGTTTCTTCTCCTTCCCAAATAGCTTTATTTACTTTCTGATTCCATTATTATGATTTCTGAATACATTATCATTATCGTTATTGACTAAGAACAAATATAATATTCTCAACAAGGCAATAAAAATGAAAATTTCAGTTGGAATACAAATCATGGAAAAAAAGACATTAACTGTTTGATTGCTAAGTTTTTTTTTTAGAGATACAATGATAAATATTGTTTCCACTAATTAAACATAAACAGAAAAATACACGATGTATAAAATGTACGATATTTGTTTACTTATTTTTATATGTAATCTTTACGACCAGTCAGATAATAAATTAACAGAAAGATAATAATCTATTTAAAAAAGGTATTTTCGTACAATTAATTAAGTACTAGCATTTGCGTATTTTTGGTATTTGTAAGTTTTTATTTAGCTTGTATATACTAACAAATATTTATTTAAATTATTGAACTTCATTTATTTTGTTTTTTTATCAAATAGCTCAGAAAAACTTGATAAAAGTAAAGGATATGTTTTTTTTTAGCTTCAAATCTAAAAATTAAGAATTAAATTCAAAATGAGCAAAGAAATTTTTTTAAAAAAAAAGTAGTATAAGGGAAATGAAATTTTCACTTTTTTAGTTTCGATTTGTGCAATACCAACTTACAATTTTCCCATTTCTTAATTTCTGAGGTGTGGACATTAAAAAGCGAGATTGACGCTGCTACAGAAGAAGTATGCATGCTCCAAACGAAAAAGACGACTGCTGTTAGCGTGAAGCCTTTTCTTTCGAATGCAATTCCTCTTTTTTCTGTTAGCAAATCCGTATACCCATAGATATCATTCTCATTGAATTTATTTTGTTTTTTTGCTTCGCAGGAAAAATGACAAGGGAGCAACGAATTGTGAAATTTCACATGAAATTTGGAAAAAACCCTAATGAAACTTATAATTTGTTGTAGAAGTGTATGGCAATTAGTGTTTATCGTGTGCATGTATTTTTGAGTGGAATAAGTGTTTTCAAGAAGGACGAGAAGACTTTCAAGATGATTCACGTCCCGGTTGCCCTTCCATGACAATATCGAAAAAATCAGTAATCTGGTTTGATCTGGTTTTGAAAAAATCAGTAATCTGTTAAGTATTCGTGCTATTGCTGTGACTGTGGTAGTTGACGAAGAGTCCGGGCATATTTTACATAATAATTTTAACATGCAAAAAAGTGTGTGCCAAAATGGTGCCACAATTTGGAACAAGTTGCTCGCAAAATATTGACTCTTTAAATGCCATTGAAAATGATCCAAATTTGTTAGAAAGAATAATGACATGTGATGAAAGGTGGTGTTTTACTTATGATTCTGAAATGAAGCCCCAATCCATACACCTAAATAGCCAATCTTCAACGAGAGTCAAAATCTAGAATGAGCAAATCAAAATTCAAAGCAATGTTTGTTTTTTTTCCGATATTCATGGGATTATGTACCTTTATTAGGCTCCTGAAGGTCAAACTATTAATCAACATTATTATCTTCACGTTCTTTCAGATTTCCGTGAATGAATAATTAAGGTACCAGAATTGTTGAGGGATAAGTCTTTCACATGGTCTGTCTAGATATTTCTAGCCAATTACAGCATCCTACTGTTAGACCACCCGCCTCATTCGTCAGATCTTGAGCAATGCGATTTCTATCTGTTTCCTAAGGTAAAATCTGCATTAAAAGGAACCAGATTCGAGTCCTTTCAAGCTAGAAAGAGAAAGAGGAAATCGTTTTGAAGGACCTGACACAAGATTTCCAGCACTGTTCCGAACAATGGAAAATTCGAGTGGAGAGATGTAGGGATAGAGGAGGGATGTGTGTGTGTATGTTGAAGGTGATATTAAGTAAATATGTATGGTATCAAAAGAAAATCTTTTACAGCTTCGATATCGTTATTTAATAGCCACACCTTTTATCGTCAAATGAATTTTTCGAACTAGACTTAACGAATCTTAGGTACTATAAAATTCCTTTTTATTACACAAATATTGATTTTTTTTGTAATGAGATATTTATTCATTTGCGATATTTTTGTAATTAGGTACTCTGTAGATTTAAAAGTGAAATAAGCAATGAAAAAATTGAAAAAATTAATTTCACTCAAAGACTTTTTTTTTCAAATAAGTTAATCACGAGTTGTTTTATAAATTCTTACTTAATGTTTTCTAATAAGAATTGCATTTCATTTCCTTTAAATTATTTATTCCTCCAAAAAGTTTTATGTTTCCTTCTATCATCAAAATTACTGATTTTTAATTAGTGTTGAGAATAAAGTTTTAAATGTTTCTCTAAATTACTCAGCTTATTACTACGTGGCATAATTTTTTGTACAATTACTGAATAGAGGAAACTTTGTAAGAAATCCATTTCTTTCTTTCTCAAAGAAAATATAAAATCAAATTAAGATGAAAAACTCGATAAATTAAAAGTTTAAATTAATTGTTTTAATTTAAAATTTTCCTCTCTCTCTCTCTCTCGAGTTATGTGTGAATAACACATAACTCGCTGACTTTTTTCACTTTTTAAGTACTAGTGATAATTAATCAAAAATAGTTCTCTAAACTGTTTAACTTTAAAAAAAAACTGTACACAAAGAAACAGGCAACACAAATTCAGCAAAATGTCCTAAAAAGCCGAAATTATTAACAATAAATATATTCAATCAAACGTAAAAGCAAAGAAAACGAATTTCTGACTCTCGATTTTAGGTTTCAAAATCATTTTAACCAACAGAGTAAATCTAGGTCATTCATTTGTTAAGACAGCATTTATAAATACTGTAATGTATCTCATTTTTCTTATAATGTGAGAAGATTAGATGTATTACAATCGCATAAAAATAAAAACCCTTTCATTTGTTTGTTGTAATATAACACCATAATTGATTTGATATTACATTAAATTGTCATTTTTCTCGAAAGTATTCATTTCCAGTTAATGATTAAAATTGGGGCAAATTGAATTAATTTTTTTATATTAAAGTTCATGCTGAATATGGTGAATCATTGAATGATTTTTACATGTCAGTACCGAGCATTAAAGTAAAAATAAATAAAATAAAATAAACAAATAAAATTTAATCTAAAGAAATCACATTTGTTTAGAAATATTTTATATATTAACTATAAATATATATAAAAAAAAAACAATAAAGATCATTGGGAGGTATAGTCCTTTTTAGAAAGAACTGGCTATGGTAGCCTTTTGGTCGCGGTTGCGCACACGCGGCCGTCGATGTTTTCGTCGAGTCATGATTTCGAGGCTTAATACCAATAAAGACCAGTCATGTAGCTGATGTACATTAAATCTGTCCAAGTTCCAAATCCTCTAATTGGCGGGGTCTGGAAGATTAAATAGTTAATAATTCAGACGATGCCTCGTCATTTGACCGTAGCTTAAAATTACGAGGTCGATCTCCAATAGTCTTCGAATCTTTTCTTAGAGCGATATTTTAAAGAATCAAATCAAAATGATGTCATAATGTTAGTAGATCAAAGGAAACTAAATTATGATGTTTTTGGATTAATTCAATAACTGAATTAACATAGTCAATTAACTACTAAAATAGATTAATGTCGTATTTTTTCTCGTATTTGGTTTATCATCATGAAAAAAGCCTAAATTTCAAATTTCATAAAATTATGAACTGAAATTTCGGAATAGCAAGGGCTTAAGAAAATGGTTCTGTATTCTAAAATGAATGTCTCAAACCTGTAATGATATAGATTTTCTTCTCACATCTTTTAGAGATTTTCCCTCCGAAGATACAATTTATTAAATGCAATTATGATAAAAGCTGTGTGTCACATTCCAATTTTTTTTTTTTTTTGCTTATTTGGAATGTTCATGTGTGTACCAAGAAAAGTCCGTAAATCCAAAATGTTAAGCAAGTTCCTTTACTAATCCTGGAAATTAAGAACTGAACTCGCCTTGACAGAAGAAATCGCTTACTAGTTTATAAATCTTAATTATCAGTCTACTTATCAGAAGCTGTATAAAAACATGGGGGGGGAGAATAATCTAATGCTTGCACGAAGTTATCTAGTACATAGCCCCTTTGGAACTAATTATCGGTGTACACGCCTCTAGATGGCGCTTTCTTGTGTCGTAGGAGTTTCATGTTTTTTTTGTATCAGAGAGTTGAACGGATGAACTGCTTGTTAAATGAAAAATCTATCTTAAATATTTATTGCCACGCTCCTGATAAATGTAAAGTCTATGTTAAACAACTATTTTTAAGTAGAGTTGTCATGTGTTGGCAACTTGTTATAATTAGCTTAGTTTCTTGACTGTTGTTGGCAATTTTGGATGAATTGTTTTGTAAAAGTTGTTCGAATGTAACTTTTGACTTGTGAGGTGAACGCATGATGATCATGTATTATGGTGCACCTATTTGAATGCACATCATTGTCTAAAGAAATAAGTTTTCATTTTGTTTTATGAAAATTAAGACAGTCCACCCTTACTTATTTATTTTACAATTTATTTAATCTGAGGTATCCTCAGCAACAATCGGATTCGAATGAAATGTAGGATATAGGGGCTACTTAGATCACTCTCAATCTAAATACGCAAGAAATTAGGTTCTGTAACAGAAAACTCTTTTTAGAAGTTGACTAAATTGAATAATTGTTCAACTATGATGAAAATTTGAAAATCATGAAGTGTTTAATAGAAGCAGTTTTTTCTTTTGAATGCTTAATTATTAACGTCACACTTAATAACAACACGAAGGCTGTCGGTGACGAAACTTGTAATTTTGGACCTCGGTCAGGTGACGAGGACGGCACTTGAGCTGGCCATACTTCCACTTCACACTAATTGGGCGATTTGGAGATTCGATAGATTTAACGTGCATCAGCCGTGCTACACGGTGGGTCTTAAATGGTACCAGGACTCGAAACTACTCCCTCGATGGAAATAACGCCGACCGTTAGCTCGTGGGACCTCTAAGCCACTGAAATCGGCGAGTGAGAGGGAGGGACACTCTTTAAATACATCCAAGTCTGAAAAGTAAGATTGTCCGGAAAATACTGAACATCAGATCAAATACCCATTTCGTTACCTGTCCATGATTAAAGCTGTTCTTGTCTATATTTCACTTTGTAACTCTACTGGTAAGGTGTAAGAAACAAGGAAATGTGGGAAATAGCATCTGAATTTTTCTAAGAAAGCGTCAGTTATCGAGTGCTTATTCGTACAAATATGCACCTGTGCCATTCACTCCCTTGTCCATAAGAAAATACAAAAATACTAATTCCAGGGAGAAAACAGATATATATTTTACTCACAGTAGGAAAAAAAGAATTGATTATCCGTTCTCTCTATACATGCCTTATAATTTCTTCGCTTTTGAGGTGTACATCTTTAACATCCTTTATACAAGTAATTTTTCCTCTCACGTGTAATTTTAATCACTCTGCACATCCTATGTAATTAAAAAAAAAGGGTACACAGCACATATATATCTTACTGACCCTGTATTTTTAGACACCCTACACACTGAACATGATTGACAGGCTCTTTACCATATGGACTTCCAACGCAATCTGAAAAACAAATATATTACCCAGACACCTGAAATTTTTGCAACAATTTCCATCTCTAGAACTTCGTTGATGTTTTCCCGTCTGGAGTATACGCTGAGAGTGTTTTAATTTTTTTAGAGCCAATTGATGGAGTAAACCGTGCCAAGTTACAAAAAGACAAGAGACGCGTGAGGCTATGATTAAAATGAATCCTTCCACACAGGTTCTTCATTTCAGTGGAGAATGATAATCAAGCTGACCCGAACTGTTCTCATCTGTTTGTGCCTAACGTGGGTGGGGAGAGGTGTGGAGGAGTGTTGGATGGTGTTAATGGTGGCCCAACCCAGGATGGAGAAACGAAACGCTGTTTTGATAAATATCCGTCTCCACACCCAATGCAAGGGCACCACAATTGCACACCTCCACGACACGAGGGCGGTTCCATCTTCGTCCAAAATACAGCAAGTAGACTTTTAATAATAAGCATTTATCTTGTTCGTTTAGTTTCATTTACCATCTCAGGATGAAACAGATTTCGAATATGAAGAGAGTATTAAATTGTTGTTGGAAAAGGTGGGGAGAAGTTAATTATTCGAACGCAATAATTTATACACGATACATCAGTACAATTTTGTGAATATAGTGGAAATTCAGCCCTAAATAATCCCTTTACTTGAAAGATAATTTAATTTTTTTAAAATATTAAATTATGATTCATGTTTGTTTTTGAATAACGTCACTGTAGGACTAAAAGTTTGCTATTGGTAACGAACATTTTAATTCTCATTTACTCTCAAATGATGAGGATGGCAACTTTGTAGGAAGATATCTCATTCTATTAAATTTTTCACTACGCCACTTGATGCTTTTGGGGCCCAATTACGTGTATAATGAGCAGTAGTCGTTTTTATTTCCTATGGCATGTGACCAGCTTTGTCCCATTTGATCTTGTGTCACAGATAGATAAGTTTTTAAAAATGAATCGAACAATAAAAAATTGAGATGTGATCTGGTACGCCAAAACGCTTTTTATAAAACAACAACCCCGTGAGAGGCTAATAAAAATTTATCAACGCTGAGAGTACCCACGAAAGGAGAAAAAATAAAAGAGCAGGGGGGGGAGAAGGACTTCTCAAAACCAAAACTATTGCAATTTGTTATTAACAAAGCAAAGACGGTAAAGAGTCTTCCAGGGCGTCTAAGATAGAACTGGCTGGAGACAGTCATTTAGAGACTTGTTGTTCATAGACATGAGACTTACGAACGATAATTGATATGGCATAGTGTTAGCATGAGATGAAAATAGACGTAAAGCTGCCGACAATTGAGGAACGACAGTAAGGGTTCATTGCCTCTAGCGATTGAAGTTATCAAAGAATCTAAGTTAAACTAAGATTTAAACCATTGTAGAAATGTATTACAAAAGATACAATACAACCAAGAGTTACCCGCTTTGTAAGAAGAACTGAATCCTTAGCCTTAGATATCATATGCGAATCTTGAAATAAAAGAGGATTCCTTCTAAACTGATAAGATCTAGGAATACCTATTCAAGAGTGATTGAAATATAAGAAAAGTAATTGTGTATACATCCCATAAATACTTCAGAATAAGGAGGGCCGACCTTTTTATCTTTAACAAATCTGTCCATCCCATATGTGAGAGAGTATGTTTCGAATGCTAACAATTAATTTGGACAGCTGGTTTCTAAAATTTTACAGATCTACTCATACTTTATATTTCACTTTAAAATAGCCTTATAATCCAGTTTTAATTAATTTTTAATATATATATAT
>BMAW01019304.1:0-11218 GCA_019974015.1 Nephila pilipes
CTTAAGTGGTCTGGCATTATCTTGCTGAAAAATAAGGCCAGGCTACTACAAAGGGAACGGTAGCAATGCAAGTCATCGATGTACCTCTGTGCTGTAGGTGTGCCTCTAATGACGACCAAAGGGGTCCGACTATCAACGGAAATGGCACCCCAGACCATTTCTGGTTGAGGGCCTGTGTGGCGTGCCATAGTCAAAGCAGGATCCGCAATCTGCCCTGAGCGTCTCCAGACACGTCTTCGTTAAACGTCAGGACACAGTTGGAAGCGGGATACATCGCTAAACTCTATATGTTCTCAGTCAACATCAATCCAACCTGATCGAGCCAAGCACCACTGTATCTGACTGGATCGACAGTGTGCAGGTGTGAGTGGCAGGGGGCGTAGCGATCGTTACGAGGGTAGATTTCGCTCTATCAGCCATCTGTGAATGGTCATGATGGACACTCGTGTGCGGGTCGCACGTCTGATGGTTGATAACGATAAATCAGGCACTGTATAGCTGATCTGTCAATCACACTGTGTTTAAGATTTGATTGTCAAGTGTTTTATATATATATTTAAGAAATAAATTAGCAGCAGAATATGTAAAAAATAACATTTATTTCATAATAAATTACTATTAAAAAAAGCAAAAACGAATAAAATGTGTTATAATGGACAAAATAAAATCGTGACTTCTTATCATGAATTGATCATACTTATTTCGTTTCTAGATATATTCTTGGATTTCTTATGAATATTTTATGTTTTAAATGCGTAGTTTCAGAATTCTTCCTCTGTCGAATTTTATAAATTCTTTCTATCTATATTTTGTATGCTTTTATTTGAACTTTCTTTGTTTTTATTTACCTTTTCTTTGTTTTCTTTGTATATTTGCTATATATATGAAAATGTATGCATCAAAAGAATGCTTATATATTTGAGGAGTTTCAATGTATACCTTTACGAACATTTTATGTTTTTTTTTCCTTTATATAAGATTAAATTTTGATATAAATTCATTATCAACTATTCGTCTTTCCCTTGAAATTTATAAATTAGCTTAGTTCTTAAGAAAATAATGTATATTTGAAATTTCATTTATAAGTTAAAGTTCATTACTAATAGCTGGTTCTTATTTTCTTGTTGAAAATTTTGAAGAAAATTTAGAACTTTTTTCGGTACTCATTCAAAGTATCATAATGTAAAAGATATTTATTTTCTAGTCACAGCATTTCCGTAAGAATATTGAAGAATATTATTTTTTTTTATTTCTGAATGTAACAATTTTATATTTTTTTTATTTGTGCTTTTATTTATTATTTTAATAAACCGGAGTATCAGAGAAAAAACGCAGTTAATGTGGATGAAAGAGTGTCAAGCATTAATTAATGAGATAGATTATTGTGAAATAACTTTAAGAAACAGGAAATGCAAGTCATTGTGCCAAATAAAAAATCCATACTTAATAATTCACTTCCCCACGGTGTTCTAACTATTATGAATTTAAATTAAGTATCCATAAATAAAAGCTTAAGGGGAGTTAAGGTGATTATATCATTTAAAAATGACTCTTTGCTTTTAGAGCCTGAGAGTTAAATTGGGTGTTAACGCGTAATAAATTACTAAAGTATTGTTATCTTTACGTAATAACTCCTAATTTTTAATTTCATATTCAAAAAAATATCATTAGATTACATGATAATTATCATATTACATAACTGGTGTAATATAAATATTTCCTTTCAAAAATGTGCCCTAAAATATTTTAAGAATCTGAATTAAAAAGAGAGTAGAATGCGTCTCGAATATACTTGTTTACCTTTTCTATATATTGAAGTTTTTCCTATATAAAAATATACATGTTTTTTTAAAAATATATATATGTGGACTTGTTCAATATTTTAAGACAAATTTTCATTATATATTATATTTTGTCATAATCAAGTAAGAAAAATTTAAAAGTAAAGAAAAAATTGTTCACTGTGACTTACGAAATTTTTTTAATCTGTTAAATATATAATCTTTTATAATTAACAAAAATTCTAAAGGTAAAGCATCCAATGGTGACAGATAACAGTCGTTTTACTTCTGTATCAATTATTTTTTTTAATATTAAATCGAATTTTATTTCCTACTCGAGTCTTGAAACAAACATTGATAATGAGTCACGTAATTTCTATATGCATTGAAATAATGAGAATGGAGATTGCTGTAATATCTCTCATTTCCTATTACTTTGGGTTTTCTTACTTTTTTTACACCTGTTGCCATCCGTTGTCTATACAATAATTTTTGATAATAACTAGTAACTCCTCCACATTCGCATTCTTTATCAATGCCACAGCCCTGAATTTTTAAGACATTACAAGATTAATCATGTCTTCTATTTAAGAAAAAATTCTATTTTTAATATATTCCAATACATTTACAAGCAGGAATACAAATTATTAGCTTCTAGATAATTATGTAATTAATTAATAATTTTATTTTTATTATCATTATCAGTATCGTATTCTTGTTAATTTTTTGAATTTTTAGGAGTCAATTTCTTATTTAAATACAATAACATTGTAACAGAACCGGTAATAATAATGAATACAATTTTATGTGTGAAAACTTCCAGTTGATAAAATTATTTTATAAAAGGAAGCGATAGTTAAATTATAAAAAATGTTTCTTCCCTTATAATATCTAGCTAGTTGCCAACTCAGGGGATAGGAAAGGTAAACATAAAACACAAGTCAGATGCAATATATGTAAACTCCGGATCAGACACCAAGGGCTAAATTAGCCCAGTAGACTTGATTGCGAGAGTCATGGTTGACAATGTTTAAGTAGACATGATTTCTGATGTCATACGTACTGCCACGTTAGAATTGCTGGTTATCAAATTCTATTAAGTCTCGTAGTATTGTATTTAATAGGAAAAGAAAAGAAGTAAGGTATTGATCCTCGTCATTTGATAGAATTTACAAAGTGCCTCAGGAAAAGATTCTTGAAGAATATTCTTAGAAAATGAAAACTTCTTTATTTGGAATCAATAATATAAAAGTAATTTCGAAATGTCGTATGAAAGTAACAACGTAAAAGAATTTTAAATAAATATTTAAAAATATATCGTGGTAGGTTTGATTTAATATCTTCGGAAAAAGCGTATTTATTTACATGTTTTAAATATTCTTTATTTTGTAAAAATAATAATTATTAAATCAATAAGATGTTTATTATATATAACATCTGACATACTTTCTTTTTCCCGTCTTGTTCTCGAATGTGGCTTACCTTTGAGCTCAGTTATTTGTACATAGTTAGTGAAAACTCGAGTGTACCAAATGTATTAAAGAAAACTTACCTGTAATTATAAACCGCCAATTTCGAAATTTTGATTGCTGAATTGTGCAAAAAAGTTTTAATTCCTGGGTTACCAATAAACTGTGTGTGTTGTAATTACAATCTTATTAAGATGTATTTCATTTTTAAAAAATACTTCATATTAAACAAATGTTTCAATTTTTATAACGCCTTAAATGATATTAAAACACGTACCACATTAAATGTAACATGTCATTTTAAACTAAAAAGAGAAAAGAATATTAAAAAGCTTAAGACAACAAAAGAAAGCAAATTCAATATGGCATTTAAAAAGTCGAAAATGACTAGAACATTCACTACAAAATATTTGATATTCTGAGCTACATCCAAGCAGGAATATAAAAATACCATGAAAGAAGATGGAGATAGAAATGGGCCATAAAATCTCGCTTCAAATGCATTTTTCCCATCAAACATTTTGTAACAATTTACGCTCTTCCTTCCCACATCATTTCCGACACGAAAACCATTAGTTCTCTTTCATTTTGCCACCTAAATGCGTGTATTATTTCTTTATTGTCATAGATTTTTGAAAATGTGCGAGAAACTACAGTTAATTATTCAGAAATATATATATATGAAAGGACTTTCATCTTTCTTTTAAAATTAAGATTTAATTAAAACAAGTTGAGTCAAAGTCCAAGTTTAACGACTAATTTTATTACATTTTTATTGTTCGTTGAGAGAGAGGCAATAGCTATATCGTCCAGTAAGTCCAACTCGAAATTGGCATACGACGATAGCAGAAAAAAGAAGAGACATACCTTTTTCTCTATGGACAGAGTTTATAGTAGGCATTTTCTAGGGAAATTTTTTCAATCATATGATCTCACATGTTCTAGGTGTAGGGGTTCCTGAGGATTTCAGCTATAGACAGAAAATCTAGTAGGGATTTATTTTTTCTGCGGATTCTCGACCATGGAAACGCGGATTAAGCAAATTTTTTGAGCAAGTGATCAAAAAATAAAAGGATAATTTGGAATTGGATCAGAAAATAGAAATGACCTCTTTACTTTTGAATTAGAGAATAGGAAAATTTAGAAAATTAAATTATTATTCAGTGAAACTATTAAATTAAAGTTAAATCGTTACATATATATATATGGTATGACAATAGATATAAAGTATATATTTTTTCAATCTGTTGTCATGTATATATATATATATATATTCTTAGTCAGCTTCCTGAAAATTGAAGACTATGAGAAATAAAACTTTATTTTAAAAATCCTTGACTGTATATTTTACAATCAAAAACTTTACTTAAAGTAAAAAAAAAGAAAATTCTTATTTCTTCCGTTTTAATAAAACAGCATAGTTTAGGTATGATAAGGAAACATTATTTTTCTATTTAGAAGCTCCCCACCATGAATTTTCTAAAAATCATCGAGTAATACCTCTAGTGAGCATTAAATTTGTTGAGGTTTCTTAGAAATGGGTTACCAGTTTAGTTTTGCCGTCATCAAATGACCAAAGTTCAAAATTTTTCGGTCCGTCGTCTGTGGCCCTTGTTTCAATTCTAAGAATGACATTAATAAATAAAACTGCCATAAGTATCTGTTATAATGAATGTGAAGTGTAAACACTTTATATAAATAATATATAAATTCGGTATACTAAATACTTTAATTTTGGAAATTGCAATACATTGAAAATATCATTAAAACCTAAAATTATTTATATTTTCTTCTTTCAACTTATAAAAGCCCCTAAAATATATAATTCCTATTTACGAAACCTACAAACAGAATATAACTTTGTATTAGTCTCATTTAAGAAAAGTCTTACATCTCTTTACGGTGGCCGAAAACAAAACTATGTTGTTCTTCTGGCAAAGATAAGAATCGCATCAGTTGTGGCAGAGCGTTGGGATACTTTAGGGGCTTAGAAGAAGCTGATGGATTTAAGCTAGTTGGAGAAAAAAAATGTTTCCTCAAGGGAAGACATAGCTCCATTCGTTTAGGTTTACTAAACAACAGTTTACGTTGATTTAATCTTTTGTTAGGAAGGATATTACTATTGTTTACAAAATGAATATCACACTTTATGAAGACTTCGTGGAAGATCATAACACTTCTTTTAATCTGGGAATATTCTAGAATAAAAAATTGTCTAAATAATTCTATAATATTTTGAATGATAAATTAATATGAAGAAAGAAAGTAAACTATATTATTTTCTTTTATATAAAACAGAATATTTTTTATTCATAGTACAGTTTATATTTGTATTCATGGAATTTTTAAAATTTTTTGGCTTATTTAAAAACTCTTAAAATCTATTTAAATAAATAGAATGTAGAAGTTTCGGCTTATTATTTGTTCTGTTTATAGTAAAATTACTTTCTTTGACGTTACTCCCATCGAATTTGTAACCTCATTTACATCAATCTTTGAATAAATCAAAAATAATAAACTTCCTTTATCTATTTAGACAATTCAAAGTGACTTTAATAATTCATTTGTGAAGTATATATATATATATATATATATATATATATATATTGCGAAAAAACGTGAACAAATATTTTTAAACTTTTAATTTTAAATTATTTGTTGCATATTTTACACTTTTTTAATCAAAATATTTTAAAAACTTTACTGTCAGAAATAAATTTTAATTTATTTTAACCATATGTTTAAACTTAATAATCAATTTATTTTAATTTAAACAAAATAATTTTGGCACTGAGAATATTAAGTCAACAAATCTTTTCTGTTGCTTGACAAAGCATATGAAAAAAGGATTAATGTATGCCTATAAAAGCTCAAAAATTATTCACTTTTATATGGAATAAATAAAATTTGCGCTTGTTTCTCAAAAGAAAAAAAATTATTTCAATGCTTGATATGCTTTATTTTTATTTTTCGAGTCGAAACTTATTTTAAACTTGTAGAAATAAATAAATCACAACAAAAACTATTAAAAGAAAATATATTCAATATTAAGCATGAAATTTAAACAGTGTTTCTAAAAGTGTTTCATTTTTTACTGTATTTTATTATGTTAATCTAATCAAAAAATGAATATGTAATAATATGTACTTCTAGTAATTAATTCGACGATATTTAGTTACATATTGTTATTTATACTTAAGAGCATTTCATTATCATGCTGTAAGGTTTTATAACTAATATTAGCTGGTTGAAAGATGTCTTTAACTTTCCTCTTTGTGCAAAAATTACTTTTAGGTTCAAGACACCTCTCTTTCCCTGTGGATTCATTCTTTCTTTTATTGAGAGAGAGAATAAGTAATCTTACATATAAATTTTATAGAGAACTTACTTGTCTACCCTTTATACAATTCTCTCCATTGATTAAATATCTCCAGCTTTTTAGAATGATTCACTAATGTGTGGAAGGAGTCGTGTGCAAGTATTCCCGCCATTTTCGAACTCCCCTCTCCTTTCCTTTTTCACAGATTTTCCTTGTTTTCTAGCAAATACTACAATTTTTCCTCAATATTTTTCTACTCCAAGATATACATTTGTATTAGTTTTTTACACAATTTGATTTTTTGAAATCGCTTAAAAATAACGGTGCCACATTAGTTCTTGTTCCATGCTAAATCTAGATTAATGAAACGAAGAGTTTGGAAACGTAGTTTGAGAGTTCTGTTTAACTTTCGTCAAATGTGGTCATTTCTTTCAGAGGCTAACTAGGGCTGATAACATTACTGCAAGAACAAGCATACGGCTTTGAAAAAAGGCTTAAAAATAATAGTACCGAAGCAGATTTTGAAAGCTGTGTTCACAGGTGGCAGTGCCGAAAGTTTAAACATCTTTGCTGTGATAGGAAAGATATTTAAGGCATCCGTACACCTTTAAAACACTATTTTTT
The DNA here is from genome assembly GCA_019974015.1 of Nephila pilipes. Lineage (NCBI taxonomy): Eukaryota > Metazoa > Arthropoda > Arachnida > Araneae > Nephilidae > Nephila > Nephila pilipes. The sequence continues at coordinate 7,194 of BMAW01019304.1, forward strand.
GTCAAACTTTTCGATTTTATAATTTTAATGTCAATTTAAAATTTAAACTTTTTTCTTTCTAATAGTGTTTGAATTTCGCTTATACCTTATTTAGAACTTAAGTTACAAGGATTTGAGTTTTACTCCGTAGCTAATTTTTAATTGCATTTGAAAGATTGTTTTTGATTTTTCTCATGAGGAGTTTTCTCGACATATTCACAAATGGCAACATAGATATCAGAAAAGTTATGAACCAAATTAATTTAAATTTTGCAAGTATCTTCCATATATAGTTTTTAAGAGTTACTACTTTCATGGCTGTAAAATTGATACGTTTCTAGTAATAAAGGTGTAAATCATGTATTGTTATAACTTTTTCTTGATTTTTCATTATTATTTGACTCGAAACGCAATAAAAACTGTGGTAATATGATTTTCATCATGAAAGTAGTACCAGCCCCAAAATCTGTTATGATGAATAAGATAAAATTTGCAGAATAATGATATTTTTGTTTACTATAGAGTTATGAGCGTTATTCTGATAGTCAATTTATGTACTATTTTCATCATGTTTTCCGTTCCATTTTTTTTTTTTTTTTGAATTAAAAGCAGATTATTAAATGTGCTTTCATATCTTTAGTTTATATTTTAGGATTAAAAAATATTTTGATAGCAAATATCAACATATTTCAAAAAAGGTTCTCCGAAGGTGTACGGATACCTTAATATTGTTTATCACGATGCTCTAAAGATCTTAGTAATATTTCTTCACAGTCTGATTCTACTGTTCTTTATTACTAGAAGAGATAAATTATACTTTTATTGGTTGATATTTTTAGCGTATGATTATCATTTTAGGACAATTTTATGATCACGATGGCTCTCCTTAATAGCTATCATTGCACCACATAATGAAGCTGTAATTTTAATAAATGTTCGGATATTTTTTATTGCACCGTGTTAGTTTCGGGATCTATTTAAATATATTTTGTGAATGCTAATTGATATTGTTGAGTTTTTAAATTCCCTAGTACGAAGAACGGATACTTCAGCTTGTGATAATAAAGTATTGTTTTCATTTAATGAATCTCTCAGATATAAACACTGAATAATCTATGATTTCTCGTTATTAAGGCATAATACAAATAAGCAGTCTTAGCTGACATCTTTTGTTATTTTAATAATAATTATATGCACACAGTATATATGATAAATTTTACCGGAATGATGTGTATTCCCTCAAGGGAAAGATAATAATAATTTCAATTATTATTGCGTAGCCTTATTTAAAATTATTGGCTCCATACTTTTGATTTTTTTTTATTTGTTATCCGATTTTTACAACGCTCGTTGTCATGAAAACTATAGATACTTCCTATGTAACGTATTATTCCCTTTTTGATATAGTTTTCATCCCTTTCTACGCATTTGCGCTAAAGCGTGTCTAGTCGGGCAAACTCTCCTAAAAGAATTCCGATTGCTATTGTCGCTTTGGCAGCTTTCACATCGTCGTCAGAAAGCGATATTCCTGAAGGTGCTCTTTTATCTTGCTGAAGAAATGAAAGTCGCAAGGTGCTAAGTCAGGTGCAATGATGCTTCACTATTCCAACTTTATCTCCAAGTGGGTCGTCATGTTCTTCAGTTCTCAGCACACCAGTGACATCTAGGAACTCAAAAAACAAACATATTACAAAGAAGATACACAAAGATTTGAAGTACAAGGAGAAAAACGGGTATTAAATGAAAAACGTTATGACCATGGTGGCATTATTTTTTCCATGACATCCCGTACTATGATAGAACATTATGGAATCTTTTTTTTTTTTTTTTTGAAGCAACTTGGACTCTTCATATTATGATGTTATTTTATGTTATAAATAGAGAATTATTATGTGCACAAAATTTAAATAACATAATACAGATTTAGACACTATATATATATATATAGTTCTTCCTCAACATGTTTTATAAATGTGAGCAATTTCAGTGAGTAATTGAAAATGAGTGGTAACATTTAGGATAAAATTTTGTCAGTTTGACTCTTAAAAAAGGGAAAAAAGCTTACTTTTAGGAATGCATTACTTATATTGTTCTCTTAATTTACAATATTTTACTTTCAGTTAGTATCTAAAAATATTTAAGTACAATTCTTTCAATAGTGGTTTTTTTTTACATTTAAGCATGAAAAGGTGCCATTTTTATTAAGGAAATAATTTTTTTTTATAAATAAGAAAACAAATAAAGTATAATTATCTTATTGGTCAGGAAAAAGAGACTATTTATTGCCAAAATTACCAGATTCGAATTTTATCACATCAAGAAATATCTATAAATTTAGCATAATAATAGTTTTAAAATATAAAATCATATAATTAAATTTGAATTCTTTAAAGCGGTATCTCTGCCCGAAATTAACATTTCTAAAAACACCTGTAAAGATTTTAAAATTTATCCAAATCAGAAATTAACTCAAATATGTGATTACGAAAGCTTTCATTATGTTTCTATACAGTGATAATGAGTCTGAATGAGGTTTATAATTATAATAGTTCACTAAAATATTTTTGTTTTCTGAATTTATGTCTACTATTCCAAGACTTTTCTGAAATTTATTTTGTAGCATTAATGCATAATTATTTAGTTTACATTTATCATTAAGTTCATAGGGGAAAGAAATTGTTAACTATAAAATGTGCATTTCATGAATTCATTTTACTACTTTTAATAGCTAGTGAGGAATGAAATAATCCCATATTCAATACAAAAATTTACTTCTGTGTTATAAATAAATGTTTAGTTTAAAACATTAATGATACAAATTCGAATATCTTACATAGGTGAAAATAAATAATATTAAATGTTTTTAAATTAATTTCTTACTTATAATAATTTCTCTATTCTGATTAAAACGTTTTAAGATTATACCATATTATTTCCAGGGAACTGAAATTAAACTTGAGTTATTTTAGAGTAATTTGAGTTTGAAGTTATTTTATTCTTAACAGTTTTTAAATTGTACACGACATTTAGTGGAACTATAGCATTGGACGATGGATAAACACTCTTCAAAAGAAAAAATTAAGTTCCTTAAAATTATCATACTTTTTAGATATATTTTACAAAATAATATTTTCAATTTCAATATTAATTGATTATATTAAGACATTTTCTAATAGAAAAAAGTAATAATTGCAATAAATGAACAAAGGGAATGATTTCTGTTGTGATCATTTACATTTCAGTTTTATTAAAATATATTTGTTTTTTAAATAACTATGATAAATTAATTAGAAAAAAAACTCTATCCACATTTTTTTTTCCTTTTGCATTTGCATTTGCATACATTCAACTTCCTTAATGCCTTTACCATAGAAAATGCAAGTTTCTAGTACTCTATGGATTTAAAAGTCAAAAATATCCATCATTTAAATTCAGAGCCACAAATGTTTCAAAGTTTGGAGAATATTTATCCAAAGCATTTCACTTCATGTTTTACTGAATCATCTAAAGTGAGGGAAATATGAACATGAAGTCTAGACACAAATTCTTAGTTTATTGATTCCTAGCTCTAAATGAACATTTAACGTCACATAATTAAGAGATGAAAGAAAAATATAACAATCCCTTGTTATAGTAAATTTCTAAAATACATAATGAAAGTATGACTTTTTAATCAAACAATAAATTTTATTTAAATAGAATTCGTGTTAAGAAAAATAAAATAAATGTTTATGCCTTGTAAAATATGTAACTTAAATAAATATAAACAAAAACATTCAAAATACATAATTAAAACACTGTAATGTTATGTATTTAATATTATTACATATCTAGTTTTTAAATCATTAGATATCTTACAAATAATTTTTAGTTTTGTGCATTTTAGTTAAATTGAGAGTTACGATGTATTTGAAATGAAACATTCTTCCTACCCTTAGCTTTAAAGATAGAAACTAAATAACTTTAATCCAGTATACATTAAAAATTCTACTTTGCTTTACAAAATAACTATTTAATTAACTGATACTGCCTTTTAATTTAAAAAC
>BMAW01019305.1:0-19781 GCA_019974015.1 Nephila pilipes
TCATTTGAAAAAAATTTTGTTGAAGAATCGGAATACATATTTCTGGTGAGTGAGTGAGTGAGTGACTGTGAGGTTTTATGGCGCAAGAGCCAAGGTAGGCTATGCTGCGCCAAACATTTGTTAAAATGAAATAAAATTTTCAATTCTTAAAAAAGGAATTCATAGAAAGTATAAATAAACGTTAAAAGTTAAAAATTCAAATTTGGTGTAAAAGGCCAATGTGTTTTAAAAAAGCAAATAAGTTATGGTGGGGGTTTTCCCCCACTAAGTCAGACAGTTTTAAAACAGAAGAATGAAAAAAAGTCCGGCGATGATGCTCAAACACCGGACAGTCAATTAAAATGTGATGAATCGTGGAAGGGACATGACAGGAAGGACACTCGGGAGCATCTTCACCAAACAAAAGATGTTTGTGAGTAAAACGAGTATGTCCAATGCGAAGGCGAGTCAGTCTAACATCGGCTCTTCGCACTGGAAATACAGGCCATTCTCCAATGATCGGCTTCACCGAGTGTAATTTATTGTTAATTTGTAGATTCCACGATTCCTGCCATGTCTTATGAATGAGATTTAAAATGTGACGTCGTAAGTCCTCAAATGGGACTGCAAACTGCAGAGGATTCGTTGCCGAACGTGCAGCCGAGTCCGCTTGTTCATTTCCTAAAATACCTACATGACTAGGTATCCAGCAGAATTTTATGTCATAACCCCTGCTATAAAGCTGACAAATAATATTAGCAATTTCAACCACGATAGGATGACTTTTATCGTCCAGATGTACCAATGTTTCCAGGACGCTTCTGCTGTCAGTATATACAACGAACTTTCGAGAACTGGATGTCTCGACTAATTTCAGGGCACAGTAGATGGCGACTGCTTCGGCAGTGTAGACACTAAAGGAAGAGTCGAGCCGGTAACTGTGCCTGATGTCGTTTGAAACGACACCACAGCCGACGTATCCAGATCCTTTCGAACCATCCGTGTATATAGGAATAAAATCCTCATACTGACAGCGATGGAAGGCAAACATTCTCTGGAGAACAATGGGACATGTGTTGGATTTGCTAAATAAAGCAAAGGGGTTATGGTAAAGAAACCTTGGCACATTCCAAGGTGGAAATTTAAAAAAATTTCTTTGTTGAATACCCAAGTCATGTAGGCTGAGTTCCTCGATGATGTCTTTCACCCTTTCAGAAAAAGGACGGATGAAAGAAGGTCGAGCACTGTACAATCTCCTTAAAGACGGGCTGGTAGTGATATTCTGTAATGGGTGAGATGGGAGAGATGACATTTTGAAATGATAATAGAGCGACAGTTTCAGGCGCCGCGAAGCCAAAGGTAACTGGTTACAAATGACATAGAGACCCTGCACAGGTGACGTTCGGAACGCACCACAGCAGATTCTCAGAGCATTATGGTGGACTGGGTCAAGCTTCCGCAAGGTAGTTTTGTAGGCAGATCCGTAGACGACACATCCGTAGTCGATCCGAGACAGAATCACCGACTGATACACTCGGAGTAATGAAGTTCGATCCGCTCCCCAAGAGGTGTTGGATAACACCTTCAAGATGTTAAGGGATTTCTCACACTTCCTCCGCAGATATAAAATGTGCGGAGTGAGTGAGTGAGTGAGTGACTGTAGTGTTTAATGGCGCAAGAGCCAAAGTAGGCTATGCTGCGCCAAACATTCGTTAAAATCAATTCAAAAATATTTTAAAAATATAAAAAATTTATGCATTGAGGATACAGGATAAAAAGGTAAAATTTCAAATTTGGTGTAAAAGGCCAATATGACGTAAAAAGGCAAATAAATTATGGTGGGGGTTTTCCCCCACCAAGTCAGATAGATTTAAAACAGATGAATGAAAAAAAGTCCGGCGATGAGGATCAAACACCGGACAGTCAATTAAAATATGATGAATAGAATAAGGGACATGGCAGGAAGGACACTCGGGAGCTTCTTCTCCAAACAAAAGATGTTTGTGAGTAAAACGAGTATGTCCAATGCGAAGGCGAGTCAATCTGACATCGGCTCTTCGCATTGGAAAAACTGGCCATTCTCCGATGATCGGCTTCACCGAGTGTAATTTATTGTTAATTTGTAAGTTCCACGATTCCTGCCATGACTGATGAATGAGATTTAAAATGTGACGTTGTATGTCCTCAAATGGGACTGCAAACTGCAGAGGATTCGTTGCCGAACGTGCAGCCGAGTCCGCTTGTTCATTTCCTAAAATGCCTACATGACTAGGTATCCAGCAGAATTTTATGTCATAACCCCTGCTATAAAGCTGACAAATAACGTCAGCAATTTCAACTACGATAGGATGACTTCGATCGTCAAGATGTGCCAATGTCTCCAGGACACTCCTCCTGTCAGTATATATGACGAACTTTCGAGAACTGGATTTCTCGACTAATTTCAGGGCACAGTAGATGGCGACTGCTTCGGCAGTGTAGACACTGCAGGAAGAGTCGAGCCGGTAACTGTGCCTGATGTCGTTTGAAACGACACCACAGCCGACGTATCCAGTTCCCTTCGATCCATCCGTGTAAATAGGAATAAAATCCTCATACTGACAGCGATGGAAGGCAAAGATTCTCTGGAGAACAATGGGACATGTGTTGGATTTGCTGTAAGAAGCAAAGGGGTTATGATAAATAAACCTTGGAATATTCCAAGGTGGAAATTTAATAAAATTTCGTTGCTGAACATCCAAGTCATGTAGGCCGAGTTCCTCGATGAAAACCTTCACCCTCTCAGAAAAAGGCCGGATGAAGGAAGGACGAGCACTGTACAGTCTCCTTAAAGACGGGCTGGTATTAATGTTTTGAGATGGATGAGATGGTAGAGATGACATTTTTAAATGATAATAGAGCGACAGTTTCAGGCGCCGCAAAGCCAAAGGCAGCTGGTTACAGAGGACATAGAGACTCTGCACAGGTGACGTTCGAAACGTACCACAGCAGATTCTCAAAGCATTATGGTGGACTGGGTCAAGCTTCCGCAAGAAAGTTTTGCAGGCAGATCCGTAGACGACACATCCGTAGTCGATCCGAGACAGAATCACCGACTGATACACTCGGAGTAATGAAGTTCGATCCGCTCCCCAAGAGGTGTTGGATAACACCTTCAAGATGTTGAGGGATTTCTCACACTTCCTCCGCAGATGTAAAATGTGCGGAAGGAAAGTGAGTTTGCGGTCGAAAATTACTCCGAGGAAGCGGACGTCAGGGACGACAGGAATTGACGTATTACGGATGCGAATGTCAGGATCGGGATGGAGACCCCGTTTCCTGCAAAAATGCACGCAACTACTCTTACTGGCAGAAATACTATGCCCATTAGCATCACACCATGTAACCAGGTTATTGACTGCGGTCTGAAGTCGTCGCTCAATGATACGCATTGACGATCCTTCGCAGGAAATCTGCAGATCGTCGACGTATAATGAGCCATGAACTGATGGTTGAAGATGAGAAAGTATGGGAGAAATATGACATATAAAAAGAGTGGGGCTCAAAATGCTCCCCTGAGGAACTCCTTCATATTGAATAAAAGATGAAGATAAAATACTACCAACCCGTACTTTAAATGATCTGAAATTTAAAAACATTTTAATAAAAACAGGTAAATTGCCTCTCAGACCATAATCGTAAAGAGTGCGCAGAATCCCATAGCGCCACGTACGGTCATATGCCTTTTCGATATCAAAGAAAATAGAAGCCAAATGATTCCTCCGTACGAAAGCAGAACGAATCTGACTTTCGAGTAGAAGGATGTTATCTACTGTGGATCTTCCTTTACGGAAGCCACTCTGAAACGGAGGAATGCATTGATTCTTTTCCAATTGATATACGAGACGGGCATTGACCATACGTTCTAGCGTCTTACACAGGCAACTCGTCAGAGCGATAGGCCTATAGTGGAGAGGGTTCTTTGGATCCTTACCAGGCTTCAGAATAGGAATAACGATTGCTTCCTGCCACTGGCTAGGAAACACATGCTCCCTCCATATTCGGTTGAATAGGTAAAGGAGACTGACAAGTGAATCCTCGCTCAAGTGGCGAAGCATATCGTATGTTATACCATCAGAGCCTGGACTGGTATTTTTAGCCAAGGACAGAGCCTTTCTCAATTCCCACATGTCAAAGTCACAGTTGTAAGGGAGTGGTTGCCGACACCTGAAGTTGATAGGTGTCTGCTCAGTACGATTCTTAGTCGCTAAAAATGTAGCGCTGTAAGAATCGGAGCTTGACACACTAGCAAAAGAGTGGCCGATTACATTGGCCACTTCGACAGGTGAAGAATGCACAGCATTTGCGGTTTCCAGTATCGGGATAGAAAATTCCCGATACAGGGAGTTCGCAGCTTTTACCTTTCTCCATAACTGTTGACTTGTGGTAGACGATGTGATGGAAGAGACATACCTGATCCATGATTCCCTCTGACTATGTCGCCTTACTCTGCGAGCAATCGCCCTTGCCCTTTTAAAGGCTATGAGATTTTCAGTTGTGGGATATCGTCTGAAGATACCCCACAATTTCCTTTGTTCCCGGTAGGAGGATTGACATTCCTTATTCCACCATGGTTTACTCATCTTCCTCTGTGATGTTCCACTCTTCGGTATCGCTGCATCAGCAGCGTCCACGATAGAGGTAGTGACAATTTGGACAGAGCTATTAATATCCTGATCTTGAACCATTGTACCGGTAATAACTGCTAACCGTGTGAATAAATCCCAATCTGCCCGGTTGAAGCGGTAAGTGGGGGAACGTAAACGCACCCCACTACCATGAACCTGGGAGATCAGGAGAGGGAAATGATCACTATTATAGAGATCATTTAAAACCTCTAATTTCAGCGACGGTAGCAGTGTCGGTGAACAAATGGCTAGATCAAGAGAATGAAATGTCCTAGTGGGAGCATGGAAATACGTCTTCTCGTCGGTATTCAGCAGACAGAGACTGTGATCAGAGATCAATCGCTCGATCTGCCGACCACGAGAATTGGTACCATCATACCCCCACTGAGGGCTGTGTCCATTAAAATCACCAAGCAGAAGGAAGGGAGCTGGTAACTGATCGACTAGTCGGTCTAAATCCATTTGTGACACTACATCGTTAGGTGGCAGGTAAATGCAGCAGACTGTGATTAGTGTGCGGGTGTGAATTCGCACAGCCACAGCCTGCAACGATGTGGTCAGTGTAACGACGTTATGAGGATAGTTCTGGGATGCCAGGATGCAAACACCTCCAGAAGAAGGTGATGCGACATCAACATCCCGTCGTACACAATGATATCCACGCACGCGGATTGTCATATTACTCTTCAGAAAAGTTTCCTGAAGAGCAACACAGACAGGTTGGTGCGTAGATAGTATGGATTTGAGATCCTCTAGTCTGGGTCGTAAACCACGGCAGTTCCAGGAAACAAAAGCCATTAATTGGGCGCACTCGAAGTGGAAGGTCCTGTTTCCAGGGTGAGTGAGTGTGAGTGAATGTAAAGTTTATTGGCGCAAGAGCCAGATATGGCTATGCTGCGCCAAACAAGATTAAACTGTAGTCTAGACGTGAAGTTGAAAAATAGATAAGTGGTTGACAAGAAGGAGGGTCGAAAATAGAGAAGGATCGCTAGGGTATCCCGGGAGTGCGTCACCCGTGTTTACCAAAGACAGTAAACCCCATGGGAAAGAAAGATCACTTGGGTACCTCGGGTTCGTGAAGCCCATACTTACCTGAAGAAGGCAAGTCCCTGAGGTCCCCTGATATAATCCCCAGGGGCAGGGTGCCTGGCTATACCCCCAGACGCTGGGTACCCATTTTAGTCGCCTTTTACGACATGCATGAGCTACAGTGAGACTATTCTGTCATCCCCGGTCACCACACGGGTCGTCCTGTTTCCAGGACCCCCAGAGAATCATAATCTTCTGGTGACGGGTGGAGGTCCACCGTATCACTTTCAAGAGAGTGAAAGATCCTCTTTTTTTTTCGAGGAATGCTGTTCATCGCAGAAGATTTTAATTTTTGCCTCTGCAAAGCTTTAGACCTGGCTAATGGCCTAGTCTGTTGAGCCTTAGCAGAGGAAGGGGTTTTAAGAATATTAATTTTTTTCGTTTGTTGAGTGGTATTAACCTTTGTAGAGGTAGGGGTTTTAAAAACATTTACTTTTTTCTTTTGTTGTGGAGTCTTAGTGATTTGTTGAGTGGTAGTAAGAGGTTCGGGAAATTGAGTAGCTTTAGAAGCTTTCCTTGTTTGGGTGGCCGTAGCATAGCTTTTTCCCTGCACAGGAGTACGGGAAGCGACTATACGTCGAGCATCTGGATATGGGACATTTTGCAGCGTTTTGACAGTCGTTATCTCTTTCTCTTCTGCCCATTTAGGGCAAGAGCGAGAATATGCAGGGTGGTTGCCCTGACAATTGACGCACTTCTCTGCAGCCGTACAGGAAGCACTGTCGTGTCCTGTTGCTGTGCAGCGAGCGCAAGTCAATTGTCCCCTGCATGCATTCTTAGAATGTCCAAAACGCTGGCAATTGAAACATCTCAGAGGGTTCGGTATGTATGGTCGGACAGGGAGTCTTAGATATGCGGCCTGAACAGTCTGTGGCAGGGTAGGTGTCGAAAAGGTCAAGATAAGATGCTTAGTATTAAGCACCTTACCATCTCTCCTAATCGAAATCCTCCTTACCCCACAAACTTGCTGGTCCTGCATATTCTCTAAAATCTCCTGTTCCGACACATTTGCTAAGTCCAGAGAAGATACTACGCCACGAGAGTAATTTAAGTTGCTATGAGGTGAAGTGGTCACAGGATAAGGACCTAAAGACTTCATCCTCATTGCAAGTTCTGCTTGGGTGTCACTACTGACTTCCATCAATAAATCACCGGAACGTAATTTTTTTAAATTTTTAACTGTCCCTATCATTCCTTGAATGGCCTTTTGTATCAAAAAGGGTGAAATATTTAAGAAGGAATCCTCTACTCTTTTTATTACAAAAAAACGCAACGTTTTTAAGTTCGATGTTACCCCTATACTAATGTCAGGTAAAGTTCTTAGTTCATTTGAAATAGCTTCGTGCTTTTCAACGCGTTCCGCCCATGATACATTTGAAGCATTTTTAGCCTTGGGAGCCAAAATCTCATTATCTTTTGTTGTCACCATATTTGCCTTAAAAAGAGAAAAAAATCACGGACAGACTTCTAGTTCGATGGGTCCCCGCCAGACCCATCTCCCCACCCTTTCCTAACGTGGAAACGAGTAACCTCCGGAGAGATTCGTTCCAGCCGGACAATGTGACCTGCCCCATTACGTGCCCAGGCAGAGGCACAGGTCCAAGGCCGAAGCCGAGGAGGATTTCTCGCAATGGGAGGGAGGTCACACCATCCAGCCACACGCAACCAAGGCTCTCCCTCTGGGAACATTTTGAGGATGACGTTCCGAAACTGTAACCGACGGCGCACGCAACTCCTCTCCTCGCACACCCTTCTCTAACCAGGGCCTTTTCCAATCACGCCCATGCGGTCTCCCACTAGGTACCTCCGCATGAGGGGTACTGGGGCCCCGTATTGCCAGAGCTAGGCATGCAGGAAATCGGCATTGATACGCCGTCGGCCTTTTAGTGTTTTAGTAGAGACACCACAAATATATATTTTTTTATTTTAAATATTTTTATTCATTTTTTTTTATTTTTAATTTTTTTTTTCAATACAAGAGTTAACACAAACATTAAGAAGAAAAAAAAAAAAAACTATTAGTTTAAACTGTTTTCAACTTGATATTATAGATATCAGCGGAAAACAAAACAAAACACATGACAGGAAAAAAAAGAGGGGGAAGAAGAAGAGGAAAACAAAGATCACTGAGGTACCTCGGGGTTGTGAAGCCCGTACTCATCTCAGGTAGATGAGCCCCCTGAGGGGACATATTTCTGGTAAGGTCGATGAATTCGGAGTCTATCCCCGCATGCCATTCTGAAAAATAACTTCATGGGAACAGATCAGAATGCATTTGAAGTGTCACACCACTGAGGAAGACTGAGAGTGGTTTCTCTGCAGCAGGTGCTAGCCAATGTGAAGTTGTTCCCAATAACTCCACGTCCAAGGAGATGAAACACTTCGACAAGGAGAGAAGGACCTCGTGCATTTCGCACGTCTGCAACCTGCAGAGCTTGAGACATTTCGAAAACAATTGTAGATGGTATTGGATAACGTGATTGGCACTCAGTTTTCGAGAAACGCTGGGTCACCGCTTCTTCGGTATTAATATATTTGAAGATTTCCATTCAGAGAATTGATTTAAAATTTTAAACATATATAAGCAATATTTTGTTGAAAGTGAAGCATCGAGGATCAAGCTTCAATGGTGATGGAATGTAATAGAACTGGGCCAGGGGCAGAGTTTTCACCCTTTGGAGACATGAAGCTATTGTTTCGGAGTTAGAAATCAATCCACAGGAGGAAGGATCTAAATTTGGAGATAGAGGCGATTATAATTAGAATTTGGAAGACGCCATGAATTTTAAAAGTTGAAAATATTTTGAGACTGGGAGAAGAATTATCTTCTTGAAAGAAGGCATTGCAAGGGGAGGTCACCTGTAGCCATCAGAATTATTGCGAATTTTTTGGAATCCTTTTCTTTTTTAACATTTTTAGAAGACGGCGGAATAATCAGAGGAGCTCTCTTTGTTTCCTCTTTTCTGTGAGCTGCCTAAAGTGATTATTCTTTCTAATTCCGATGCTATGGCAGAGAAATTTTCACACAGGTGACACTCCCAAACATTTTCGTCATTAATAATAGTTGGTAAAATCAAATTCCATCAAGCAAAGAGTGTTCGCTGGATTTTCGAAATAGACGAGTCACAAAACAGAACAAAAATACAAAACTTTTTTGGGTTTCTGTTTGTGAAACACATCAAATGCCTTTTTTGATAGAGGCGTTGGTTTCAAGAAACCAATGTACTTTGTTCCAAAAACAGCAGAACAACCCTCAATTGGGCAATTGAGACTTGTGTGTAATGGAAAGGCAAATTTAAGGTTAGAGTCCAGAAAAGAAACAAAGGGAATTTTCAATTGACCACGATTGGCAACAGAATCCTTATTCTTTGTTTTAAAATGAAAGTTGACATTATCAGTAAAGTCCTGAGAGTCGGAGTTAGGAGGAACTTGAAATGTAACCTTCTTCTTGACTACATCAGGACTAAAAGTCCCCACATCAACAGTTGGAGAGTCGGACGGAATTTTAGAATTTATATTAGAACCAGATTGAGACGACGGTAAGATAGAAATTTGGTCTGGATCTTTAATTGAAATATTATTGGAAATTTGTTGGTACTTGTGCTTTCTGAAAAAATGTAATTTTAACCCTTTTCTATTTTTAGCTATGAATTCACATAGATTACATTTCCGTGGCGGTGAAGTCGACGCGGAAGAGGAAGCAGGTTGATGAATATCAACTACAGTGGTGTCAATCATTGGTTCCGATGTACTTGCCGGAGAGTCAGTAATAGGCGAAGACGAGATAATTCGAGCAATATTTTGACGAATAACAGGAGCAGGCGGAATTTTGGCAGATATATTGTTAGGATCAGGAATATAGAAATTTTTGAGCGCCGCAGTCAAGGGAGGAAGAAGATCTTGATGATCCTCAATATGAGGCACAATAACGTCGTCTCCCTTAAGCTGAGTCTCGACAGTGGAGGGAGCAGGAGGGCTATTCGGAGATAAATTAATCGCTTTTGATTGAAATGAACTATTGAAAGATTTAACAGTAATTGAGTGACTTTTTCTAAGATGATCAGTAAGAGATAAATGTGAAGGAAAGTAATCGTTGCAATGACGACAAAAGAATTTATAGTCAGGAAGAACTGGCATGAAGGCAGGAGTGAAGATTTTCTTTGGAGGATCTTTAATTTTAACAATTTTTCTATCACTATTTTTCGGGGCAGAAGTTTTTGAAATATTTTGAGAGCTGATGGATTTGGCTGGACCCGAAGTAATAGACGGCTTCTTGAAAAGGGCACGAGGATTTAAAGACTTAGAATTGGAAGCCGGCGTCGTCTGATTTTTTAAAGGATCTTGAACTTTTGAAAATTTTGAGGAAGTAGCATTCGATGATGAATTCTTGGGAATTTGAAATTTAGGCTTTAAGTTAGAAGATGAAGAGGAGCTATTTTTAAGATTCTTAGATTCGGAAACATGAATCTGACCAGGATGGTGAAGGTCTTCAATATGCTTATTACATGTCATCTGCGAATAGAATTTCTTTTCGCAATATGGACATTTTGCTAAAACATTTTTCACCGCCTGGGCATACGATGTTTTAGGAAAGGCTGGAGTTTTCGGAGGACCATTCAATGGAGGAGAAACCCTTTTGAGAAAATTGAAATCCGTCTCTCCACAAATCGGATCTTCAGGTAAGACCTGCATGGTTTCATCCATGGATTCTTGGGAAGAAGGAAGGATGAGTTCCAATATATCCGGGGAATGACGTTCATCAGGAGATTTAGAAAAAGATTGAATTATGTTTTCAATTTCATCAAAAATTGTGATATTGCAAGGATTAATTTTGGCAGAATCAGACGTTTCCATTGAAGAGATGTTTTCCGTCACTTCGATTTTTGAGCAATTATCATTTAAAGAAGATGAATTTGAATTGTTGTTGGTTATATCTTTTGGAATTTCAGAAGAAGCAGATGGAGGAAGCGAAATCGAGACAGCTGGTAATGTAGATGAAATTCTTGACGATTTAAAACTAGGTGAAGATGAAAGTGAAGAATTGTGAGCACAAATGGTCGATGTTTTTTCTATATATTTTGAAACGGATGAAACAATTTGGTAGAGCGTTGAAATGACATCTTCTTGCAACGGCGATATAGCAGGAACAGAAGGTGGAGTTGGCACAGACTGTGGAATGATAGGTAATTGTTGAATTTTGGGAGTCGAAGTAACTGGAACAAAATTATCCTCCTCATTAAAAATTTCCGGAAAAACAGATTTAAATTTGTCAAAAAGCTGAGTTTGAGCAGGTGGTTGAGAAGTATGAATAGTGGGGACTTTCTTTGGAGTCGCAGTGGAATGACAGACAGAGTCAATTGCTTCTAAAGCTTTTCTGCGTTTCGTGTTTGGTTTGTGGTTTAACACGTGGACTCTAAGTTTAGAAACGTCCTCAAACATAAAACGACAAATTTTGCATTGTCCAATTAAAGCAGCATCTCTATATGAGATCTGTGCAGAGTTAAGTCTCGTCCTTAGAGCAACAGGGGTGCTCGAAAGATCACCTTGAGATGTCGAGTCATTAGGTGAAAGTGAGTCTTTGGAAAGTTTAGGAGTTTCCATGATAACAAATAAATTGTCAATAATCAAGTGAATGATAATAAACAGAGAATTGAACTGAAATAAATCAAAGGTGAAGACAAATTCATACGAAAGTGGTGGCCCGGTGAGCAATAATGGCATGTAATAAAAAGATATAAAATAAATTCAAAAGCTAATACTCAATAAAATAAATGATAAAATTGTAGAAGCCACAATCATATACACTTTAGTGACAAATTCTAATTTTACACACACATTTCTTAAAAAAAAGAGTATTAGAGACACAATAAGAGTAAATCAAACAAAAGCATTTTTCAAACATAGAAAAAACCCCAATATGATAATAATAAAAATGTTTACAATATAACATTCATTATAATATTGGCAAAATGAATCAAAATGTTAGTACACCCGGCTGTTTGTCGGGGGAATTAAACCCTGGCTGTTTGTCAGGGACATTAATATTAGTGATAAATATAAAAACAGTGAAACTCAAAGCTATGGAGAGTCTTGGCAATCAAACCTCAATCATTGTAAAAGCAGAAAAAAGGAAAATAATCAAAACTTTAAGTAAAAGAAATGTATGGTAATAAAAACTCCCAACCGAACCCATGGTCATAAAAAACAATTAAAACAATTCAATTAGCCATTAAAATTAAAAGGAATTAGGAGGAGACATTAAAAAAAAGGCGATAATCTATTTCCGAAACCAGAAGTAAACCAAAAGAGAAAATTAGCGAGCAGAAAAGAAGACGATAAATTTTAAAATTACACTAGGCAACCGAAACAAGTACCAACAGATAGAGGAACAAAAACTAAACAAAATAAAACAAAAACCAAAACGATCAGACAATTAGGAGCCAAGATATGGCCAATTTAAAAAATTTTAAATTTGAAATAAACAGGTAACCAATTGTCTGACACAGGTCGAGTGACCACTCTATCGACTGGAAATGAATTGAGGAATCCAAAAATGTCAACAGAAGTGACCACTGGTCAACAGGGGGGCTTGACCATAGCACCCATAATTTTAGTCAAACTCATTAATGGCCCAGGGGGATATCAATGCACCCCTATTGTCATGTATTGTGGTAGGAACAATGACCATGGGTCAAGTAGGAGAAAAGTTAAGCATTGTTCAAAAAGTACCTGATTAACGGACCCACTACTAATGCTAAATGCCCATAGGCTATTGGCACTATTGGCAAATAGCAAGCAGTGGGCAGGGGTAATGTTGAACCATATCAAGACTTAGTATAGGGAGGGAAGGCATGTACTCTGACGTACAAGAAGGAACTATTCATTACAATGGAATCTATTGATGAGGGAAACTAACCCTAATTCCCATAGGAATAGCATTAGACCTTTATAATAGAGCGAATACAAATTTATTAAAGACAATAGGAAAGTCCTCCCTATACAACAAAGCAAAGGAACAATGAGAGGCACCATACTGACTCATCTTACCATTACAAACTGTAGCTGGGAGGGAAGACAATGGTCAGACACAAGTACTCCCAAATCTAAGCGGAGTAGAACACTGAGAGAGGGGGTCTTATATCCGATTACATCTTAAAATTGACAAAAGATACGCCCTCCCCCAGTGGACACAATTGAAAGGAAGGACAGGGCAGTCCGACAAAACAATTATTTTTCAAATCAGACCCCCCCTTTGTCCAAAACAAAGGGAACAAAATAGGTCTATTTACTCACCAAGTTACAGTAAGAGTACAGGTAGTACTCAAGTCTCGTAGTATAACAATAAGTTAAACAATGGAAAATATTAATTGTACATATGCCCATAAAAACAATAGCAACTGGTCAGTTATATTAATCGAACAATAGGTCAGTGAATAATTAACAATTAACAAAGGAAGTAACCTGAATAACATATACTAGCAGATATTGAAGGAAGTAATTTTGAAAAGAGAGGTGTCAAAATCCATTTACATCCAAAAATTGGGGGCTAGGCACACCCGAGACAATGAAAGTCAAAAGACAAAGGTTAGGGCATTCTAATAAAACAATTATTGTCTTGATATTGACACCAGAGGAGAAGTTACACTGAGACAAAATAAGACCAATCTGACCACTAACTCCCAAACACCAGCACAGTAACAGTCAACCCATAGCAACAGTGAAAACATACGTCATAGATTATAACAATGCATCGAAAACAACAATAGATAATCAATTTCAATTATAAAAGGTGGACAATGGAATAAGTACACTATAGCTATAAGATACAATGGTTCAAAGCATATAACAATAGAACCCAATAAGAGTACTCAAACCCCATAGCAACAGTCAAAAGGCCTTCGTCTGATGAAAGGACACGTAATATTCGCGCGCGCGGGAAAAAATATAATAGATCCCAAACACAATGGTCCGGGACAATGCATCAAAGAACAATCGAATCTGATGCAATGTCCAGAACTGGTTTAAGCCTAACTACTATAGGAAAGAAAGGCAAAAGGTTCCTATGTAAATACATAGAAAACGAAATGGCGCAAAGCGAAAGGGCGTTGGCCGCCAAAACCGTTAGGATAACAATTGAAATCTCATTGCATCTTCTCAACCGATAACAATAGAAGGATGCGGTAAACAATACTAGACAGGTAATAAGGACCTGCATCGAACTTAACTATTATTTTAAGTATCGGTCAAGGTGGTCAAAATATATGAGACAATGAGGATTGTTAAAAGTTACCATAACTTAACATGAAAAACTTAACCCTAACGGTAGAAAACAATAGAAAAACGGACAAAGCACTCAAATTACGCAAACAATACATCAGACAAAGGCATGAAACATCATTGTCCATCACATACAAGTCAAAAATACAATGAAAACTATATAATAATTGTGATTTGGGCACAAAAGAGACAGAAATGAACGCGTTTCGGGTGTGAATACAGGTGTGGCGAGATCTGTAACACACCAACCGGTCAAGCTACACACTTCGACCGATCCCATAATAACAATTAACACAATAGAACATATCGAACAATATAACAATGCATAAAACATACGTAAAAATCAATAATAATAAGAAAAAGATCGTTAATCGTTACAAGACTTGTGGCGAAACTCGTTATGAAGGTACACTTAAATGCAGTCCCAAATCACAATACAATTAAAACACAATAGAAATCAATGTATAGAATAAAACACAATTGAATTGATACACGTAAATGCAAGAATACAATAGAAAACAATTGAAATAAACATGCCAAACACTCACCGGACCACCGACGCTTGGAGTTCTACTCGGACATTGTCAGAGTAAAAACTCGCTAAAACAGTTTAATCCGAGCGGGAATACACGCTCAAGACGTTGAGAAACACACCTGGGGCACAGTTTGCAAATCCAGGTGGGTTAACACACCTTTTCAAGACAAAAGATCGCAAAACACAATAGAAAAATCGCTTGAAAACACTCGAAGAATCACAAGTCCCGAGGCAGGAACGGCTTATCACTGGAACAATGGCAGATTTTTCCCGCGCAGGAACGGCTTCGTTTCCAAGCGAAGCAAGAGAAGGTTGGAAACAGCCAAGATGGCGCTCAAGGAGAAAAAGAGCGGGAAAAGTGCATAGCAACAAGCCTTATACTCACCACGGGAATGAATTCATCACTGCGATGTCTTCGGAAAATCTTCTATTGGAATATAATGGAAAATCAAGTGTAGCACCTCTCGCGCGTTAAGCTGATAAGAACAGATTTCAAAATTTTTTATTTCAGCGAATAATATTTACAGGAATGAGGTTGACGTTGTCGTTTTTCGAGCATATAGGCCGCGGAGCGGTCTTCAGGCTCGGATCGGTATAATAGAGCAAAACATGGCGTTAGGTTGAAATTTAGCCATTCTGTATGATGTTTTCAGTGCTAGCTTTCCCATTGGTTGGCGTTGAAGTTGGTTAAAAGTGGCATCTGGAGTGGGGTGGCGATGTTCAGTGGGGAAGGTGGAGGGGTGCGAGGTGAGCTTTCCTATTGGCTGAGCAGATTGCAGTGTAAAGAAAAAAGTGGTTGTGCGTGAAAAAGGAAGGAATGTCCGCAAAGCGGCCACCCTCCCGTATTATGACCGCTGTAAAGTGTGCTGCATTTTTGGTTTTGTATTAGGCTTGGGTGTTCCTGTTCGTGTCATGGACGGTTGTGTTAGATTAAATGAATTTGAGTAGTGGTGCGTATGCGGCAAATATAATATTTATTAAAGTGAAGGATAAATTAAATTAAGGTAGTTATGGGGGGTTATATGAGTCGAGTAAAACAGTGCGGGGTCTTTTAGAGTTTTGTCTGGGTGTGTAATTATCGAGATTAATCATATTGAGGTTGTTGGTGTTGTTAAGAGTATTAAAGAATTTTTTAGAGATGTTTTGAATAAATTTTTTAAGTGTGGGGATTTTGGTTGCTTTGTGAATTTCGTTGTTTCTAGTGTACCATCTGGCTTTAGTTATCATTCTTAGTGTTGTGTTTTGAGCAGTTTCTAGTATTTTAATGTTAGTTTTTGCCGCATACGCCCAAATGGGGCATGCATACGTGATAATGGGTCTGAGGACGGCTTTGTACAGAAGCATTTTGTTTTCTAAAGTCATTTGTGAATCCCGGCAAATTAAGGGGTAAATGCTGCATCTAGCTTTCCGGAATTTTTCTCGCGTGTGTGTTATGTGTTGTTTCCAGGTAAGTGCTTTATCTAGGATAAGTCCTAGATATTTAGTTTTCTGAGACCACGGTATTTGGGTGTTGTAAAAAGTGGGTGGTGGTGCGTTGAGTAATCTTTTTCTGGAAAATAAGACCGCGGCCGATTTTTCGACGTTGATCTTTATTTTCCAGTCGTTGTAGTAGTTTTCGAGAATGTTTAGATGTTTGTTGAGCGCATATGTGATAGTTTTGAGATTTTTGTATTTTGCTAGTATAGCTGTATCGTCTGCGTACATGTTTGTGATAGTTAAGTTGTAGTCAGGGATGTCGTTTAAGTATATATTATACAAAATTGGCCCAATTAAAGATCCCTGAACTACTCCATAATTGGTGTTGTGTGTGTCTGAGAGGGTGTTATTGATTTTTACTTGGTAATTTCTATTTGTTAGGTATAAATGTATGGTGTGGATTAGTGATGGAGGAAATTTGTATTGTATGAGTTTATAAGTTAGGCCTTCTATCCAGACGCGGTCGAAGGCTTTTTGAATGTCAAGGAAAACCGCGCCTGTTGATTTACTTTTTTCTAATCCGGAGGATATGTATTCCGTTAATTTTATGAGTGGGTGTGTGGTGGCTAGGTGTTTTGTGAATCCGTATTGGTTTTGATTTCTTAGGTTGTTGTTTTCTATGTGATCATTGATTCTAGTAAGGAGTATGGATTCTGTAAGTTTGCTGAGAGAGGAGAGTAACGCGATTGGTCTATAGCTGTCAGGTAGGCGTGGATTTTTACCGGGTTTGAGAATGGGAAAAATTATAGAAGTTTTCCATGTATTAGGGAAATAATTAAGTTTAAGTATTTGATTAATAAGGTATGTGAGGATATAGATTAGTTTGGGAGGAAAGTTTTTGAGCATTTTGTTAGTTATTAGATCTTTTCCTGGAGCTTTTTTAATAGAAATTTTTTGTATGTATGCTGTTATCTCATTGGGCCAGACGGAGTGTGAGGGTGAGAGAGGGGGAGTGGGCGTGTTGAAGAAGTTTTGTAATGTGTCTTGTACTTTTTTATCAATATCTGTTTTATAATTAATTGGTCTTTTGTTTTCTGTGAAATTTTGAATGAGAGTGTTTGCTATGAGGTTGGATTTGTCTTTATCTGATTCGGCTATTGTGTTGTTGTTTTGAAGGGGGGGGATGCTACTTCTTTTATTTTTGAAGGCTTTGGTAATTTTCCATATGGAGTTGTCTTGGGTGTTTAGTGTTTGTAGGGTTTGTGTCCATGATTTCTGAGTGAAGTCGTGAATTTCTTTTTTAATGTTGTTTTGTATTCGGTTCATTTGGGTTTTAAAATTGGGGTCAAGTGTTTTTTGGTATTGTTTTTTAGTTTTGTTTCTGAGTTTTATTAGATTTTTTATATGTGGGAGGGTGTATCTCTCGTTTTTGTGGCTAATCGTTTCAGATGATGTTTGGTGAGCGTTAATTATGGTGTTTGTGAGTTCAGTGATTTTTTCTTCAAGTTTATTATGTGTGTTGATATTTTGATAATTAATAAAGTTAATATTTTTGTTAATTTCGAGTTTGAAATGTGACCAGTTAGTTTTAAGGGTTTTTTGGTTGATTTGATGAGTGAGAGTAAAATTAAAATCAAGGATTATGGGATTGTGGTCTGATGAGAGTTCGGGTATTGATTTAATGGTGTGTTTGTAGTTAAAGTTTTTAATAAGTGCAAAATCTATTGTGGATGCAGTGTTGGTGCCAAATCTGGTGGGGGTGGGTGGGTATGTAAGTGTGATGTCATTAGTGTTTATGTATGTGTGTAGATTGACTCCTCTAGTGTTATTGTTGTGAGCGTTCCAGGTTTGGTGTTTGGCGTTAAAATCGCCAATTAAAATGCAGTTATTGTTAATTTTGAAAAGGGTGTCTAGATCTTGTGTGAAGTTAGTGGTGTGAGATGAAGGGGGAATATAAATGGAGACGAGGGCGACATCTGAGTGGTTAGGGGGGTGAGAATAACAATGGTTGCTTCAGTGTGTTGGAGTGGTGGGGTAGTAAGTCTGTGGTGTGCGAGTGTGTTTTTGATAAATATGAGAGTTCCTCCGGATGCTATATCTGTGTTAAGTCTGTCATTTCTGTAAACTGTGTAATTTGGAATGTAAGTGGTGTTGTGTGGTCTCAGATGTGTTTCCTGTATAAAAATTAAATCTGGGGAATGCTTCTGTACGAAATCTCGTAACTCAACGATACGAGATAATAAGCCGTTGGCATTCCATGAAGTAAGGCTGAGTCCTAGTAATTTGTAGTTGTTGTTTCTGGAGTGGTTTAAAATAGTAGGTGTTGAGTTACTGGTCATTAGAGTCCAATAATGCTTCAATTAGTGCGTAGGTTTTGTTCGATTTTCCCTTGGCGGCCTTGATTTTGTGAAGGTTTTTTAGTAGTCCGGGTAATTGGTTGAACAGTTCGGTTAGGGTTTGTAGTATTTCTATGGCTGAGAATAGGTCGGGTGCATTGTCATCTTCCACTTCTTCTTCGATTTGTTGTTTTTGTTGTAGGTGTTTATTTACTAAATTGATGGCCTTGTTTCTGTTATTCTGTGTGTGTGGGATGGGTTGGGATGAGGTTCTGTTAGTTCTCCTATTGGTTGGTATTTCTTGTGGTTGTGGCGCCATCTGTTGCTTGTTGGTGAGGGCATCTGCGAAAGTGAAGTTTTCTTTGACTGAATTTAGATTTTTGGCAAAAATATTTTGATTTTGTTTTTTAGGTGGTTTGGGGAATTTTTCGCATCCCCCATATGATGCTAGGTGTCCTTTTGTGTCGCAGTTAATGCATTCGGGGTCCATGATGCGCTCTTTGATGGGGCATTCTCTGGTAAGATGGTTTTCCGCGCATTTGAGACATCTGGGTGAGATATGGCAATTTTCAGCGGAGTGGTGAAAGTAGTTACATCTATAGCATTGCGTTACTTTTCCGCTGCCTCGGTACCCTTCTATGATGACTGACATATAACAGAGTCTGTTGATTTCGAATATTTTTTCAGTGGTTGGAGTTCTAGGTAGTGTAGCATGAAATACAGGTAGTGGAATCTTGGTTCTTCTATTAGTGAGTTGAACTACTCTGAGTGGTATAAAACCGAGTTCTTGTAGCTCTTCAGAGATGTCAGTTGTGGTAGTTTCCATTGGAAGGCCTTTTATAATGGCTTTCACTGGTCGTTGATGAATCGGTCGAATCACATAATATTCGAATTCTGGCTTTTTTGAGAGGAATTCGATGAGTGTTCTATACTCCTCTAGAGTGTTGACATAAAGCTTTATGTACTCGCCTGATAGACGAGTACGTAGGTCCGGAATGACTTGATTGATGATCCTTTGGCCCCTGAGGGGTTTTCCGCTTGATATTTTTTGATATCAAGCGGAAAACAGTTAACACTAACATAATTTTTTTTTCTTATTAATGTTTGTGTTAACTCTTGTGTTGAAAAAAAAATTAAAAATAAAAAAAATGAATAAAAATATTTAAAAATAAAAAAAAATATTTGTGGTGTCCCTACTAAAACACTAAAAGGCCGACGGCGTATCAATGCCGATTTCCTGCATGCCTAGCTCTGGCAATACGGGGCCCCTCAGGGGGCTCATCTACCTGAGATGAGTACGGGCTTCACAACCCCGAGGTACCAGTGATCTTGTTTTCCTTCTTCCCCTTTTTTTCCTGTCATGTGTTTGTTAGTTTTCCGCTTGATCCTAAATATCAGGCGGAAAACAGTTTAAATTCATCATAGTTTTTATCTTATTAATGTTTATGTTAACTATTGTGTTAAAAAAAATTAAAAAATAAA
>BMAW01019319.1:0-84031 GCA_019974015.1 Nephila pilipes
ATGTGTATCACAAAATATTTTTTTCTAAATAAACATTAACTTATATCGTGACTTTATGAAACACTTTTTTGAAAAAGAAAACAAATGAGCTCATTAAAATATAATATACTCTTCATATAATTAGTATTTAATTACGAGTATACATTCCTTTGAAAGGAAATAAAAATCGCCGAAAATTAAATAACTTTTATTAAAAAGTTTAACTCTGTTAAAATGAGGTAATTACCAACTGCTAATAAAATTATCATTATTAAAAATTTTCATACGATTAAGCAGAAAAACAAAAATGCTTGCTAATAAAGTTTTTACTATTAAATTATGTTTGTCAATAAAATTACAATTGTTAAAAAGTGGTTTTTTTTTGCTATTAAATTGAAACAATAAATGTGTTCGTGTAAATTAATGATAATACAAAAGTTTGATTTCTAGTTTCACAAAAAATATTATAAGTTTTTTCATCTGTAATTAATTAATCTTGCTTTTATAAATAATCTCTGAATCCTTTTCTTCCCCAACCTAAGATGCTTACTTTTTATTAGGATATCCGAGTCCCTAGAGTTGACATATTGTCGTCAAAGTTATGATTTTCTGTTCTATACTTTTTCCAAAGATGTGGAGCTATTAAATTTTAAAACAGCTCTAATTTTACAAACTAAATTTTAACAGAAATAAATAGCAATTAACAAGAAGTCGAACTTTTCAAACTAAAATACTAGAAGGGCTGAATAATTCCTAATGAAATACTTTTTATCGTAGTATTTTAAAACAGAATTTTCATTCTAAAAATCGAATGAAATATTCCTTTACAGATCCACTAGTAAATATCACTCACCTATCAGTTGTACCTTTGTAATGGAATTATACACGCATTTTCAAATTTCAATATATCTTAATTCGCACGGAACAGGAAACGAATAAAAATTTCAATTCAAATCTAGGATTTTTTTTAGGTGAACATACAAGTTATTCTAACTAAAGAAATATATTAATATTACAGAAATCAGATATCTTGTGAAAAATTAAAAACAATATTGAGAAAAAAATATTATTCTAAAAATTAATTTAATAATTTTTTTTAGTATTTTGATGTACATGATTTTAGACTTCTGTGAGAAAATTCATCTTTCATTAATTTAAATAACTCATCTCTTTCATAAAACCTTTATGTTGGTATTACGATTGACAGAATGCAAACACCTTTACAAATTTTGAAATTCTTAAGTTCGATATAAGGGAAACGTTTTTAAAAATAACTTTTTTGAAGCATATTTTTTTTTTTAAACTTTGAAACAAAAATTAACACCGGACGAGTAATATTTTAGAAATATAAAACAGACAGGAGATAACGTTTCCTCTACTTTTTACGTTTTATGTACGTTTAGTAAAAAATACCCAAAAAATGATCTAACAGAAACGTTATTTAAAAATATTTTTCTTGAATCTTCCATATCCTTTTAAGTCCCTCACTTTAGCTATTTAACCGATTAATGAAGTCCGAAATCGACCGTAAGGGAAAATTCGAACATATTTAAAGCATGTTACAGTCGACCTCTGATTAGACATACGACGCGGTCGAAGTTTGTAGGCCAAACCTCTGGAGACCAGTAGTGTCCCAAGAGGACTTTTAACCGCACTAGATTTGTTGCACTCCATGGACTGCTTGAGCGGCACTATATAAAATAACTATCAGAACACACATTCAGATTATTAAGCCTTATGAAGCCCAAATAGTTAAGCTGATTAGTTTTGGTTGGTCTACTTATTAGATCAACTTTGGAGTATATATATATATATATAGTCAGTTTGTGGTGATAGTTCGGTTGTTGTGCCATATCTCAACCGAATATATTAATGAAAAACTACGAAACTCTGATACACAAGACTAAAATAGCTTCTTTAATTACTATCACTGCAAAATATTCAAGGTAACTCTCCCTAGAACTTCAAACTAATCCTTAGTTTTGATTTATGATTTTCATAAAAAATCTATCTAACTATAGCCCACTTTAATAAATTCCACAACTTTCGTTAGTAACTACGTAGATTAAGGCTCTATTAGGAGAACTCACTACAATCCACAAAACTAAGAGAAGAATTTCAATCTCAATAACAATTCTCTGACGTGTCCTTATCCTCTACCTCCCTTCATTTTTCATTAATTACATATCATTTGCCAATCATTATATCTAAATCACTTCACTTCATATCTATCTTCCTCTAAGTTACCTGATCATATTTCATTTAGGTCGGGAAGAAATTGTAATTTTATGCAACTCAACTCGATAAAAATCCCCTAGGTTAGTGAAGAGAAAATCGTAAATGGCTCAACGTCACAAGCATAAACAATTTAATGTTCATGCATATCTCTTTTTCTAGACAAAAAAAAATCCCGATTCATTGACTTTAGGGTGTAATATCCTATAGAGTAAAACAAATTCATAAAATTGTTTACTTTGTTATAATTTTTAGAATACTTTTCAATAACATTGAAATAGATGTGAGGATCTTGACTATGTATCTTAATATTTTTTTTGTCGAAAAACGTCTTAGGAAACAAAACACTAGCATACTAAATTATGAATAACTTGTTGGGTTTTTTTTAAAAAAAAAAAACCTTGAAAGTTTTGAAACTGCCATAAATTACACTAGATACGCAGTGACAACTATTTTTCACTCTCTAAGAACTCATTAAACCTATTATCTTTCGGTAATAAATTAGTCTCGCTGTCATTTACACTTTCTTCTAATGATTTAACATCGATATATAATTAGCAAAGGTTGACGCCTGTATAATAGGTGAATGATAATTGTACAAATCCGTCAATGAATTATTCAGAAGGACATAATGATGTTAGGCTTCATGTGCAGTGACTTGGGTTCTCAAGAACAGCATAAATTAATGATGTATCAATACACGTAATAAGTGATTTGCCCATTGAAACACAACTGCGCATGCTTCAGTGGTAGGCTGCTACGATAACGTATCTAGTGTTTGCGCACGCGCGTTTGATTTCGTTATTATAGTGTTCATGTTTGAGCGGTCAAATTTATGTGCGTAGAAATTCATGCTGCCGGCACACGGAACCCTTCATTTGGATCATGAATCAGAATCAGAATTGAAGATTCACCTTCACCTGATTTGTGTTAGTGACGTCATACTGCTCTAATTCTACACATGTAAAGCCTGTCAATCAAAATGAAAGTTCTAACACTAGCTATGGGATCAGATAGGCTTCAGAGTTAACACTACGGAACAGTATAACGCAACACAGCACTAATCTCATCACAAAGGAACGGACTCGAAATAATTTCGAGATACTAAGTTCTTGATCCAAAGAACTTACTGTGTATTACGCTTTCACTAAAACTGTTCATCCCTCTGATTATGAAATTGACTTATTGTTCTTCCGATTTAAAAGTTTCATCTAAAATGTGATTGTCGTGTGAAATAAAACACATAACTGATAAGTGATCATTAAAGTAATAAATATTCGAAATTAAAAGACGAAAAAAATATTCAAAATTATTTTGATTCTTTGGCATAGTTATTAAAAAAATTTAATTAAATAATATCGCGTTCGTTTGGTTATTAAAATCTAACTACGCACTTCAGATGAATCATTTACATAAGCACCCAAAGAAGAAATAACAGTGAATAAAAGCAGAAAGAAATTTTTTTGAACCATTGAAATCTTAAACAATAGCACCTTAAATATACGAGAGGTATTATTTTAGATAAGACATTAATAACAACGCGCAATTTCCAATAATAATCAACACACGAACCATATAACTCTTACGGCAGAACAAAATTCCATCTTTACTTATGAAGTAAACTGTAAATTAAAGTAATCCTATAGGGTTAAAAGACGCTTTTAAACCTTTCTGCTTCATGTTATATTAGTTCGTTTTTCCATTTTAAAATTTAATTCCATTTCTCACCAATGTATTCTAAAATCATAATATTTATAAAAAATAAAGGCATATTCAAATAATTCGTATTTTTTTTTACTTAATGGATAACTTTATGTAAATTCTTTTTTAAATACGAGAAATAATAAATTTTTTAAAATAAAAAATGTCAAAGAACTTAGTTTCTTTATACTGTTATAACTTTAATAGCCAATTCCTTGATAACCAAATTCTTCTTAATGAGCATTTATATCCTTTTAAGGCTGTATACGCGTAATGTCAAAGATCAGGATCCGAACTCGGAACACTTTGCCAGATAAATGCTCCAACACTAATATTATATTCTGACATCGATATGCTACATTATATATTGTGTATTACACATCCATTTTGAATTCTGATGTTAGTAATAATAGTTTCTAAGAGATTTTTCATTGTTTTAAACTGCAGAGAGAATACTATGTGCTATGTAAATTTGCAGTAGTTAATGCAATAAATATGGTATAAAAATGCCTGTTAAATAAACCTGTACAGTAGACAATACAATTAGCATTTAATAAATAGTGCATTAAATGTACAATAAACAATGCAATAATATATACAGTAGATAATTAAAAAACATTAGTAATTTTACAATGTTTAATTCTGCTTCGAAAATCAGTTGTGACATTAGAAAAGGATCGAAATGCCGGAAAAATTTGGTTACTAAATTTGAAAAAAAAAATGGCATTAACCTCAAGACAGAAATAAAATGAAATGTAATAAAGTTAAATTGATTCCTTTTATGACTTAATAATATAAATGCATTGCATTCCTGCTATGCTTAAAGTTTGGTTTTTGGAATAAATAAGTGACAGTTAACTAAATAGTTTTGGCTGATTCCTGTCTTGAGTAGTCTATTGTCTTATTCGTGAACTGTTATTGATCAAATTACTTACAATAACTTGGTATTTTTAAACTTCCATATAAACCTTCCTTTTTAAAAGTGAAGGAATAAAGATTTTTTTAAAAAATATTTAGAATCAGAGTTATGAATTATTAAGAGGCAATATCAATTTTAAACACTCTTTATAAATTTCGTTGGTTTATAATATTAAAATTATGGCATTTTCAACCAAATTCATTCTCGAAATATATATGCAAATAAAACAATATAAATAAAGAAGAAAATTTAATAAGAAATATTCAAATCTCACCATAAAAAACATTATATATTATAAAAATCTCTAAAAGAAAGTAAATTAAACTGAAAATTGTAAATATTATCAAAAGAGATAGAAAAACTGAAAAAACTTAAGATATCAAATACTGAAAAGGAAATAAAAAGAATGGAACATAATACATTTAATGTTATAACAGCCTTTAGACTGTTCATCTAGGTGTTTCCAAAATTATTGGTCAAACTATCTGCATCAATAATATACTACAAAAAAAAAAAAAAAAAAACGGTTATAGAACCATAGATACAATTGAAAAAGGAACATAAACAGACAAACTCTTTAAAATCATTTAAGAAGCAAACATCTAAGCACAATCTCAGAGAAAGCAATACAGAATGCTCACACACAGGCGCACAATGATTTAACTAGTGTGTTTTTCTTTCATATTTTGTTCAAATAATTCCAACAGCTCCTATATTTTTAAAGTTTTTGTTTTCAAATCGTATGACTTTTTAATGGGTTTTGAAGTATAATTTTTTTTTATCAAAATGTACCACTATCATGCTAAAATACCCTCTGCACACTAATCTGCTATTACCTTTTCTGTTAATCAAATACAAATAATTAACATGGACATGGTTATTGTTTTCATCAATTACCTTGATTAGATTATCTTGTTTTTCATTATTAATTCTTCGAAACTGAAAAAATTAACTTTGCAGCTGAATTATTATCTGAAAATTAAAACGTTTATTCTTATTTAATGCACAACAATCAACTAAAAATATATTGCATGAGATGCGCATCTAATAGGGTGCCATCTTTTTTCTCTCTTTGTGCCATCTTGATTCTTTCTGTTATAATTCAATCTGTTTAATTAATTCAAATAACTGAATTTTAAAAATGTTGATTTTTTTAAACTGTGCAAGAATCTGTTTTTGCGGTCATTAAGTTGGATCACGATATAATTTCACATATATCGTGAATTTAATTTTTTCCATCGTGGATTGAAGAAAATGGAAGATAAATTCGTCTCTAATGCCAAATGTAGGTAAGAAAAATAAGATTTAGTTCCTTGTAAACATGGGAGCATGGATTTAAATTTGCTTTCCTTATACGTTGTTACATTTATCAGTTATTTTTCATAAGAATTCAAACAACTCCAGGTTTTCTGTTTACTTTTTATGTTTTTTAGAAAGGAAAACATCATTGGAGAATCTCTTTCAAGCGCATATTTTTTTTATTATCTAAAACATGAGTTTTCATGCGTATAAAAACCTTGTAGGAAAAATTTTGAGTTAAAAGTTAAAAATCTTTAAAAGTAAAGGAATATATAAATAAAAATTAATTCCATGTATAAATCGATGTTATTTAAAAGTACAAGAATTTAGGAAACAGATTTATATTTAAAAGATTAAAATAATTTGTAACTGTTTAACACAACACTTGTTGACTAACATCAGAGAAATACGAGTACGTTCCCGTTTTGCCTCTATAAAACCGCAATGAGTCGAAGTAAATGTCAAAATTAAGCATCTTATAAATCAGATTCCATAGGATAATCAATTTCAATATATGGACAGATTATTTTGTTCAGTTAAAATTTTGATGGAAACTGATTTGATAAACTTTTCAAAAGAATTTCAACGGATAGTCTTATTAATTGTTTAAAAAACACCACATCAATATCAGAAAACGAACGCCATTTCATCAGAGCGGCTCTTGTTTCATTTTTAGAATTTTATGTATCGTTACCACTGTGTGCATTGTAGTTTGAAAACTCCAAATTCAGATGTTTTTCTTAATGCAGAATTCGAGCTATTGAAATGTCGGTTATACTGCAATAGGTAAAATAGCTGTTTAGAATGTTTTGAAACATAATTTCATCCTAGATAAGAGTAGACAGAGCACCTTTAGAAGGTCGTTTACTTTTTTTAAATATGAATTTAAAAAGAAAAATTAAAAAAAAAAAAAAACCATTTAAGGGTAGAATTTGCATTCTTGAAGAAGAGAAGAAATTCAATGCAGTACAATTTAGCATGCAATAATTCAAATAAAGGAGCGCACAAACATACTAAAGCAGATTGATAATTACAATTATGCAGCCGAGTTGCTGATTGTGTTGAAATTCCAACTTTTCTCAAGTTCATATCAATGTAAATATCATGAAAATGTAGTTATTTAAAAGCCAAATCAAACTTTAGGTTATCATCATTCTTTTGAATGTAATTGCCATGGAATCCTTCGATTTGTTTTTAATTTTTTTGTACTTTATAATAAAATGTAATTTTAATTGAGTAGAAAGTTGCATTTTCCCTTTTTTGTTTTCTTTGATTAATCATTATTAAAATATTTTTAAAGTTATATCAGAGACAAATTTTACCCCACTGTGATACAATGACATATTTTTCATGTTTAAAAATTTTTCTGAAAAAATATGAGACGTCAAAAATTTATTATTAGAATGAGAAGAACAACTACTTCAAAACACACAATCAATTATTTTCAATAGAGAAACATGTGGTTAAATAATAAAATATTTACTGGGACCAATACACTACTGCAATTGTCCCCAACTTTCTCTTCAAAGAACTTTCCTGTACTAAAAGTAACCAAAATGACCACTATATTTTTAATTTTCAATTATATATAAACAATTATGATATGGTTGATTTTCTGCGTCAACAAATTCAGTCTTAAAGAGAAAAAAATGTCTGTATTAGATTAAAATGTAAGTTCAAAAATATATAAGGCACAATTAAATGTTAAGTTGATCATCACCGCAAAAAAAGCCACTTTATGCCAAACATAAAGTTTAAAAAAAATTATACCAACAAACAATTTTTTTAAGAAAATTCTAAAGCCTTAAGATAGATAAAAAAAATAATTTTGCTCCAGGTAAACAGTTGCGATAAAAGAGAGAGTGAAAAAAATTACATAATTTAAAGATTGAACTCATTAAAATCTCAATAACTAAGGTACAAATCCTCTTAAAAAACGTTGCGCTAAAAAGTGAGAATATACAGGATTATTCAATACGAATCATTCAATTCGTAATTCCATATTTTCAACAATTAATGACACAGAATGATTAGTAATACATGAATACAAAAGAAATGTGTGGAAATTTTATATTATAAACATATAGATGGCCCTCGCGTGTTCTTCGTGAATTTATTTTACGACAGCTGTGTTAGAAACTTTCACTCGCAGTTGGATCGGTCACAGTAGACTAGATGACTTGATGTTACACAGCTAGCCACCTAAGTCACTTAACTGCTATGGACCAGTGTGATTTCTTCCTTTGGAGGTTTGTAAAAGATAAAGTGTATGCTCCAATATTACCCACAAATTTATGTGAACTTAACCGTATTTCTGCTGCTTTACAATTAGTTACTACTGACCTTTAACAACGTGATTGCATATCGAATTGATATTATACGAGTAACAGAAGGAAGTTATATCGAACACATGTAAAAAAAACTTCCATATTTTCCTTTTGCATTCACGTATTACTTATCATTCTGTATCATTTATTTATGAAAATATGTCATTTTGAATCCGGCCTTTTACAATTGGCTAAGGTGTGACCTAAGAGGAACAATCTTCATCATGTATGAAGGTCGTTCAATAAGACTTCATGGCATCCAAAATGGTTTGTTTTTAATAAGCATCATGTCTTACTAGACAACTTTCTAGGTATCAGTTACTCGTATCTATGATCATGACACCTTTGGCACTTTAAAAATTCTCCGAAGGAACTTTTCTGGCCAATGAGACCATCTTTGCCTCCTTTAGAAACGATTCATCGAAAGTAACCTGACATTTTGATTTTTGCTTGGTTTCCGGTACATAATCATGAATCCAGGTGTCACCGACGCTGATAACTCGACGCGAATACAGGTACTTTTGAACCTTCAAATACAGGTAAATACAGGCTTCAAATACAGGTACTTTTTGAGCCATCCGCGCATGATCGCCTCATTGTCCTCTGGAATATCTGGTGTAAGAATCCTTTCTTAAGATTTAATTAAATTTTGATTACTTTACAAATATAATCCCGAAAACTATTTAAAATTTAATGGAAAGATTCTGAAGAAACTTAGACAACCATATAAATAAAATACGAAAATAATCGTATGCAACTAAGTGGGAAATATTAATAGTATATCTCATGTAGTAAAGATTTAGAAGTTATAGATATAATCATCAGATTATAGACAGTTCTAGTTTCCTTTCAGCTGAATCATTTTCTTAATACAGGAGATACAAAACTATTTGGCCAAATTCATTTCTTTCGTAACAAGCCTAAAATTAAATGAAAACATTGAACAAGTAAAATTTAACGTACTATTTTTTAAACTTAGGTTATTAAGTATGAAATCAGTAATTAATGATTTTGTATCTCCAATAGCATTATTAAGTAATTATTTATTATTCAATGATATTACGTAACGATTCGAGTTTCCTTGTTATAAATATCTCTATTGTTTTATTAAACACTGAAACTTAAGAAATTGATATTCAATTCTTTCAGAAATGTCCTTTATTAATTTTAATATTTACCTATGTATTTCGTTTTGATATTTTTTAAAAAGAATATCTTCGTACAATGGCAAAAGAACAAGATTAAAATTCAGAACACGTTTTCATTTAGCAAAATATCCAATTTTCATACGTGTTCGTGTAGTTATAATGCATGTATATCGATAAAAGCTTGTTATATATTTGTAACGGGATCTTCCCGCACTTTTCTCATAACTAAGCTCTATGCTGGACTACGATGTTTGATATGATAGCCTCGCCTTGTGAAACATCCATGATATATGTGAATGAAATTTATCATATCTGTATGCAGGAGGTATAAGGCATTACGTCCATTACTGAAATGTTTCAGGAGAACAGTTTAAGAGTCTTTTTTTGTATTTCTTCATTAGCAGTTACCTTGTTGATGAATATTTTTTTAATAAACCCTTGTACACTTTATTCTTTGGACTATTGATTTTAAATTATAATGCCTTTTTAAGCATAATTATTTTTTAAAACTTGCCTAATTATTGCTTTATAAATGGACCTAGTGCCGTTTACCTCATATACAATAAGTGTAGTGAATACGATAGAGGAGATAGAGAAATTGTATAGGAACACTATATTGGTTCGAGCAACAATGAGGCGATGTAATATGAGTGTATACCTGACTTGGATACCGTCACTAGAAGTCTACTTGAATCGGATCCAGAGACTTGAAATCGATTGTCAATAGTTTTTTTTACTCAAATAAGTAGAATTCTTCATATTTCCACATTATTAATTTATTTTGATACTGCTTATTTAAATATTGAATAAAGTGGGTAAAGAATTTTCGGAAGAGTATTGAGTCACTATGTCTCTTTATCACAACGATGACAATTCGTAACAACTTTAAAGTTAGGTAACCTTCTATAAATTGGAAGTTTTTTGCTGTAATATGAACACTTAAAAATCTATTTAGATTCATTCTTGCAGTATTGGAGAGGAAGTATAGAATACACATCCTTTTTTTTTGACGGAAAATCCGATCAAACAGAAATGAGTTGCTAACTAAAATCTGCTGTTCTTTATAGAATGGTAAAATCGGAACATAATAAAAGTTGGAGCATTTTTCTACATGAAAAAATGCTCCGAGTTTGGGTTTTATCTTTAAAAGTTAGCCGAAAATACAAGAGAGATATATATTTTTAAATAATCACTGAATTCATACGTTAACTGTTTCTCTGTTTCCTTCCGTGTATAACGGTCAGTTACATGGATTTAATTGACACCCGGATTAAAACAAATAATTCTTGGAAATCTATTTTCTTGCTTTCATATGAAATCAATGTAATGTTTCTTTCGATATTAGCATAATTACTTTTTTGGTAGGAAATAACAAATATAAATTTACAGAAAATATTGTAAATAATTTATTGACATTAAGTATTTTCCTTTTTTTTTAAACAAAAGTTGATATCATTTTTTGGTTTTTACATCTCAGATGTATCTATTATAAGTTCAATTTATAGGAAATCATAACGGCTGTCTTAGAAAATTTTTAGTGTAAGAGTTGATTTTTAAGATATTAAATAAAAAAAAATTAAAATTCATGAAAATTTAATAAAATACATGAAATAATGACTATCAAGTCCAAAATATCTTAACATATAAACGGCAGAATATACGATTACAATTATAACAACGTTAATAAATTCTTTCGATGAATGTACATATTCGATCAAGTTTCTGTTAAAAAAAATCCTATAGTAGGATTATAATAGATTTATTTAAAATGATTGTTAAATAAAAAAAAATGAAGATAATTTCATTCAACCAGATAAAAAGAACACACAAATTTTTACTTCATTTTCGATAAAAACAAAATTATCGTATTTATAGCCACATACGAGTTTTTTAACTGTTTAGAAAAGGACGACTTTCCAGAATGCATGTTTAATATTACAACGTGTTAGACACGAATTGTGACAGGTACTGAAACAGGAATATGAAAGACCAAATCTGTTATACACCATACGAGGTGTAACACTCGTAAATCAAAGTGAAGTGTCGCTTTAGGGTCGTATAATAGGGTAATTGAAAAGTAACCCCGAACTCGTACCCATAGTTTCCCCCTCACCACCCCATACTATCCGCGTATTATCGTCCGATGCCTAGCGTAGTCCCTCACCGGGTCCTTCTCATACTTTGTTCGGCTTCCCGTTTCTTTCGTTTGCGTACTGGATACTTATAATGAAAATTCTATACAAGTATAAGTAAAAGTTTAAGAAAGACACAAAGAAAAACTTCAAATTATTATATTATTATTCTCGTTTCATATAATATTTGAGATTTTCCTCCCAATACTTTTGCATTTAATTATTGTTTTTTGGGGGAATATTTTACTTTCTCTTGGTATTCATAAATTCACTCTCTCTGGAGTTAATAATTTATTTATTAAAAGATTTTAAGAAATTCTTCATTTTAAAAAACTGTTGAGCGTAATTTTTTTTCTATATACGTTGAATGAATGAGGAATGAAGTTATTTTAATGTTATTTTATATTCTTATTTTCTTTTTTTAAATATTAAATTTGTTACCGGTTGTTAGGATGCAAATCTTTTAAATAATGAAATTAAAAAAAAATAATTTCGAACAATCCATTAATCTGCTGTTGCAGCAGCGAAATTCCATTGGTCTAATTTTCGCTATTTAGTTTGACAAACAACGAATTGATGAAGTTACAGAAGTTATTGAAAATGTAATATAGTTCAGTCGTAATACAATTTCAATAAATAAAATTTAAATTAGTTGCAGTAAACATGATGGATTCAAAATCAAATGCTTATTGGCTTGCCACCTCTAAAGAAGCCTATCTCTGTAACAGAATTTTAAAAAAATGAAAGAATAGATACAATTTCGAAAATTTTTCATGATAAATTTTGAGTTTTTTTGGAGAGTTCAGGATCTCAAAAATAGAGATCAGTAATTCTTTTAAAATATGCAATGGAGATTAATCACAATTTTTATAGAATTATCTATAATAACATAATAATGAGATTTTTAAAATTATCAGAAAGAAACTTTTTTAAAGTATTTCTTTTCAACAAAATTGTACCTTATTTACAGGATTTTCAAAGCATTGATTAAAATTAAAAACTACTTTCTTGACATTCTTCTTTAATATTTTCATTTATCTTAAGTGATACACATGCAAAAAGATATTGCGTGTTAAGTTTCCGTACATTTTAATGCTTCTGTTGATTCTTCAAAACATGGATTCACGTGGCAAATACGATGCTAAGCCGATTTCATCAATGATTTAGACCATTGATGATTTAGAATGATTTAGACCATTGAATCAACAATGATTTAGATTAAATATTAGACTAGAATTATTTATTCTAAAAATAAATTGGAATAGTGAACCATTAATATGGAAAGAAAAATATTACACGACAAAATATTACGCGACAAAATAATAATATTACTTTATTTCAAAGATTTGGTTTCTCTCTACTAATTTATCTTTGCTTAATAGTGTTTAGAAGGGTTCCTATTCGAATTAACTGTAATGATTTTCCCATCGAATTTTGTCAGGCATTTTGAAAAACGTTCCATTTTATGAGTGAAGCTCATTGGCAAACTTTTTGTAACTCTCGTTTTATTTTTTTACGTTTACATTTATCACCGAATCATCTCTATGAATTTGAACAGATAATGATAACATTTGATCGCAATCTTTATTTAAAAAATAATATGAAATAATATAAAAATATTAATCTCTTAAATATTATTTGTTTTCTTAGTAAAAAAATTAAGTTTTTACCAAAAAGTTCATGTTTATTCAAATTTTTTTTACTCTTTTGGACAAGTTAAAAATCATTAGAAATGTTTCAATGGTAAACAGAATAACGTCTTGCAGTACTTTATCTTTGTATAATTTTCAACTAATACTTTTTTTTTTCTCTATTACAACGTTTTCATATTTTCCTATTTGGATTTGATTGTTTATTAACGTCACACTGAGATGCCCTACGAGGCCTATTGGCGACGGACCCCGTAATTTTAAATCTCGGTCAAGTGACGAGGCCGGGATCTTAGCACCTCTCATTCAAAACGTCCACGTCACGTCACAGGAGGACTTACGACCTCTACCAGATTCAACGTGCATCAGCTCCACTACGCGACGGATTTTAAGTGGCATAAGGGCTCGAACTCACAACTCGACGAAACCACCGCCAGCCACGAGTCTTCGTTCATGAATACTAGGCTATCACGGCCATATTACCAATTTCGAACAGCCCCCTAAATATCACTTAAATACAAATAACTATTGAATAACATTTTAACCAATAATGGACACAAAATAGTGTTTTATAGCCTAGTAAACTGATGAGTACGAGAGTATTCGTGTTAGGAATGATAAATGTGGTTCATTCACTGTAGTATTGTCAGTTGATCGTCCCCCCCTTTTGTAATAAGTCCATAAGTATGACGCTCTTTGTATACTGGAAAATCATCGCCATAGCTTTTCCAGTCGATGAGACCTTTTCCGCCTTCTTTAAGGCAGAGATTCACTGGTATCAATCTATTTTTTTTTTTTTTGCTGCTTAGTCTCCGACGTACAATGATGAATCCATATCTCATCGACGGCGACAGCTCGATGCGGCAATAATCAAAACTAACTATTAAGTCAGTTTAAAATTTGATTCGGCACCGTTTAACAGATGTCTGTATACACAATAGCAACATCAACTTGTCTTAGCAACGTCATCTGCAGTGAAAAACAGATATTTTTTCAGCCACCCTTATATAATTAGAACTTGCATATCCCAACTTATTTACTAAGTATGAGAATACAATTTATTGGTAGATGATTTAAGTAAAATACGAAGAGAAATAACTTTTCACTTCATACAATTTTTGCAGCTATTTAAATATATCTTTAAAAATCTTGTAGCGTAAGAGGATTTGAATACGTCAGAAATTTTTTAAAATGCTTTTATCATTATAAAAGACACCTAAAATTAGCTAATATGAATTTAAATTCTCTTTCCATTTTTCTTATGCTCCATGAAATTGTTTCTTATTATTTAAAATTATTAAAATACTTTTTATCAATTTTGGCATGAAACTCTAGTTGTAATTTTGATAATATATATATATATATATATATATCCACAGCAACGCATTTTAAGTTAAGTTAAATGAAACAACTATAAGGATACATAGCTTTTTATGAGAGAATATAACTTATTAAATAAATTAGCAATCTCCTACTTATTTTATAGGATTCCAAAATGAGTTTTAAAGCTATGGTAAGATCTTCATAAGTATTCTACTTATATAAAAGAAAAGTAAGTATTCTACTGCTTATTTCATAGCAATTTGGAACATACTTTTTTAAAAGGAAAAAAAATGGTAAGTATTTTTTAAAAAAATGGTAACTATTTTTTTATTCTTATCAATAAGAATAAATAAGCAAATATAATAATTTGGTTCAAACTTCTGAATTTGCTAGTTGAACTGAAATAGCATCATACTTATATGTTAATTTTTTGGACTCCTTTGTAACTTATCAGCACACCTATTTTTCTCTTTGCTATATATAACTCGCTGCGTCCCAGAATTGATTCTATCAAAAATACACTTCTCCAAAATGTCAAAACAGGAAGAAACTATCAAATGACTTAAAAATTTTAATCGAATTAATTATGTTAGGCAAAATATGCTGCATAATAGGATTCATAAATTTCATTTGGAATAAATACGGTTTGACTACAATACTAGATAAATTATAGGTCTAAGTTTAAAATTTCCTTTTGTGTCAAATTCGGTAATGTAATTCGGACTTACCTGCAATCGATTTTTATATTGCAAATTCCAAATTATACTTGTAATCATTGCACATAGAAAATTTTTCTAATCTACTTGCAGCATTTTGATAGAATCTTAACAATAAATATATATGTATATAGAGAGAGAAATAAAAATAATCATGCGTGCTTAATCAGATAAGGTAATAAACTATAGGGAAAGAACTATTAAATAAAATCTATAGAACTAAAATGCAAATATTAGTAGTAATAGAGTAAAATAAAATTCAAAACATAATAACAGAGAAATCCTTATCGTAAACAAAATAAAAATAAATATGATGATCAAAATAATATAAAATTCTGCAAAGATGAGAGCTAAAAACAGGGAAAATACAAGTCACGTAAAGAATACGATAACGAAAAGAAAAAAATGGAAATAAAGTAATAAAAATGCTGTCTCAGGTTGTGGATTTTATTGCGTAGTTATACATGGGATTATAGGATCCAAATCATCCCACTCAGCTATTACTTTATAATTAAAAAACGATAAATTCCCAAACATCAATGAATAACAAGATCAAACATTACTCGTATATCAGAAAGATAAATTATAACAATTCCGTAAGAGAACAAAAAGCAATTAATAAAGATGAACATTTAAAAGTAAAAATTATAAATTTCAAAAATAGAAAAACCAATAATAAACATCACAAAAAAGAATTATAATCTTACTCAAAAAGATACGTAAACAAGATTTTTTTTCTTTTTTACAAATGGTTGACAAGATGGCAGTTAAATTTACATTTCCCACTAATAAAAGAAAGGTAATAGCCAGTTACGTTAACTATATTCAAAAGTTAAGAATCAAAATTATATATAATTCGATATAAAAACCAACGTTTTTAAAAACAACGTTTTTATATGGTGGCAAAGTTTATTAGAGAAAATTATTGAAATATTAGTTAAAACTGTTAGTTATTTTTAACTTTAAAATTTACTTAAAAAAAGACATTTGTGAGAGTATTAAAAAATTCATAATACTCATAAAATCAAAACATGCATTTGAAAGTTTGTAAGTCATTCTATTAAAAAAGAAGGGGAACCAGAATTCAAAAAAAATTATTGTGATAAGACTTGGCGCCAAATATTGGAAACTTTCTTTCTTGCGAATGATTACTGACAAAAAGTCAGCAACCCTTACTATCTCGGAGATAGTAAAGGAGAGATAGTATCTCCCCTTTGTGAGTACAAAAGGTTTACGATACTTCATGCTGCGTGGGGAGTGCCCGGTACTCCCAGAGGGGGAAAATTTTTTTTCCCTCAATCCTTTAAAGCGCCGAGAGGAAAGAATATTTTGACTTGTTAAAATTATTGAAATATTAGTTAAAACTTGTAGCAAATGTCTATGTATTGCATTGTTAGGCGAGTACGAACGATTCCCAAAATTTCAAAGCTCTAGCTTGATGGGTGGTTAAATTAACGATCGAAATTTTGATGACACACACACACACACTCACACACACACACCAAGTGAAATTCAGAAAAACGTTGTAATATACATACATATCTATACTATCATAAGCTCATATATCAAGTTGACATTCATATGTTATGAAAGCTCTCACTTCTGTACACCATAAGCTCATACATTAAATTTACACACATACGTTATGAAAACTCATGCATGTATATCATAAGCTCTTGTATTAAGTTTACATACGAGTATGTAGGTGGTCTTAGACTAACTGTAGTTAATCGCTGAAACGCTGATTCATCTAAAAGTATTGCGTGACCACAGTTGCCTAGTAGTCATGGTTGCGGACCTCCGGCCGAAGAGGAGACGAGTTATGGGTTCGAGTCCTGATGCCACTAAAGACCCGCCGTGTAACGGGACTGATGCCTGTTAAACCTGGCCAAGGTCCTAAATCATCTCGTTGGTGTGGTGGGAATGTTTGGAGAGGGAGGTGCCAACTTAAGTGTCGTCTTCATCACTTGACCGAGGCTCAACATTACGAGCATCTTCGCCAATAGCCCTCGTGTTGCTTCTCAGTGCGACGTTAATAAGCAATCACATCGCTAACAAGTATTGCTATCCTTTTTAAATATCCATGCTAAATTTTCTTAATATTATATATATATATGCTGTTTGAATCTATTTAAGAATGATAGAAAAACATAAATACTTTACAATGCAATTTATGATATTTAAAACGAAACGATTAAGAGAAAAATACCTTTCTTCTTCCATTTAATTTTTTTTATGTTCCAATGGATGAGAATGTAAGTTTTAAAATTTCAAACATACAAATCTCGAAACAATACTCGAATCTCAAAAAATATATCATTTATTCTTAATTTATTTAGAAGTATTTATGAATAAAATATCCGTGAAATTACGAAGAATGTTTTTTTTTTATTCGAAACACTGAGTTTAATATGGAATTAACAGTTTGAGTATTATTATTTAAGAAACGAAGTAAAAATTTCATTTATTTTTAAATTTTGAATGTTGTACTTTAAATTCTTCTACAATATATTTTTTTCTCTCTAATACCAAGTTTATTATAATGTAACAAAATAAGTTGATTGTTATTCATATAGTTTACGATCACTTTATCGAAAATTTTCTTCTATTTTTAAAATTCAATTTAACTTTAGAATTGAAAAGAAGCATTTGATACTTTCATATATATATATATATATATATATATATATATACACACACACACATACATACATACATACATACACACACACACATACATACACACACACATACATACGTGTGTGTGTACATATGTATGAGAAAGTCAAGTTTATTTTTTTCAAAAATAGTATTTTTCTCAAAAAGGTATGAAACATAGTATCAAGTACCTATGACAAGAGCACAGCAAAAAAGATTTTCAAAATAAAATATAGTATGACATCTATTACTAAAAATCCTATCGATTGAAGGAACCGGGGGAAAATTCGATACAATTTAAATTTAAGTAAAATAGTGTTTGTTTCGTACAGTACTTTAGAGAGAGAGAGAGAGAGAGAGATGTATATACAATGTTACTATATTTTAATATTTATTTTGTGTTATCTAGTATCCAATTTAAAATATTTAGAGAAAACACCATGACTCAGCAATACAAATGAATAACATTAAAGTCCTGCTATGTGTGTTATATCTATGCATAATTCTGTAATCCCTCATCCCGTGTTTGAGCAGCGCTATGTACCTACATGAACAATGATTCAAATAACTTTGTTCAACACTGAGAGATCCGCCCTCGCTCTCTGCGCTCATCAACCCTCAACGAATCCTCTCCAGCGTTGAGCTTATTCATCCAATATCAGCTTTTCTAGGCAGGTTCGCTGAATAACTTATTGTTCATCAAATACATTTCGTGCTTTAGATAGTTTCTAGTATCAGTCTCTCTTATTAGTTGTCCTGCTATCAACTCATAGCATATTTTCCATTTAATATATTAGAAATAGTGTTGTATGTAGTACATTCCCTTGGTTCGCTTATGTACAAGCCATGATTAATAATAGCTGTCTCAAAATCAGAATATTAAACGTGAAATAATGAATCTGTTTTCCATGACTGAATTCTAAGCCTTGTAATATTTCAGAATATTTCACTGGATTTGACGTTAAAATTTCTGATCCATATACCCATAGAAGGAGGGAGATGTTTATATGTTTATTGGGCAAAGCCTCGTAGGCTTTGCTATGGTATGTAACAGAACTTATGCAATAGTTGCAAAATGTTTCAGAAATAATGGATTTCAAGTTGGAAATTCGATAATTTGTGAAATTACTCGCGAATGATGGCGAATAGAATGTATAGCTCTTTGATTAAATACGATTAATAATTCTGTATAGATTCGTAACAATTTATATAAATTAAATTAAAATACACATTAAGCGATAAGATTTTTAGGTAAAATTTATTAATAAGTTTTCAAGCGATCATTTAATTACAGCAAAAGACTTTTAGCTAGGAAAACTTAATCAAGCATATATAGAAAATTTATATGTTTCATCTATGAAATTTACACTGAGTTTATCTTCTTATTCTTTGTACATCATAATTATTATACAGGATGTTTATAAAATAATACCCAAACTTTAAGCAACTACAATTTTTTTTTCTAAACTGAAGAAGTTGTAGTTTTTTTGGGCAAATTAAATTAAAATAACACTTTAAAGTTTATAAAATTATAAATGCACAATGCGACCACTACCAGAAACACATTCGAAATCCAGTGGATTGGTAGCAGAGCAAATTACTACCTCATGCTTAACCCTTGGCACCAAAGAAACCTTGATTTAACACAGTGAGATTTTTTTTCTTCGGAGAAAAAAAGAAATTGTTTTTCCCACCGCTACCGACGAAAATTGAGGATTGAAAAGGAAACTGAAAACTCTGATGACTACAGCCATTCTAATTGTAACATCGAACACGCTGAAAAAAAATGTGAGACGGGTTCTATATTGACTGGATATCTTTCGTATTTCTGGTGGTGAAGTCATATTGAATAATTATAATTTTAAGTAATTGAAATTATGATTTTTAATTTAATTTGTCCAAATAGGTTGTAACTTCTTCAGTTTTTTAACAGTAGCTCTTCAAAGTTGGGCATTTTTTTTTTTTTTTTTTTTTTTTAAAATTTTCTTTAAAATTTTGTGTTTTTTTTTTTTTTTTTTTTTTTTTGTAAACACTGGGTAATATGAGTTCATTTATTATTATTATTACAAAAATGCATTTTCTCATTAACCATTAAAGAATGGTACTCATTATAAGATTTATTTACTAAGTTTTGTATACAATAATAGGGCAAATATTTTTTTTTGATGGAGGTGATGAATGTAAATAAGTATATTCGTAATATTTTCCTCAATCCCAATATGGTCATACAGAAAAGACTAATAATACAAACAAAACATTTATCCATTAAGCTTTCAAAAATATTGAAAAGTGAGGAAATTTATAAATTATAAAAGAAAAAAAATCAACAAACTTTAAAATTTTAACTTATAGACTCATTTTTAGAAGTCAGTAATGGCATCAATCAAAAGA
This sequence comes from Nephila pilipes, assembly GCA_019974015.1. Lineage (NCBI taxonomy): Eukaryota > Metazoa > Arthropoda > Arachnida > Araneae > Nephilidae > Nephila > Nephila pilipes. Next base: position 20,478 of record BMAW01019319.1, read on the forward strand.
TTTTTGAAAGAATTTCACCATATAGAAATTTAAAAAAAAAAGATTAAGCTTACGTTTTATTTACAATATGGTGTAAAAGAATGAAATTTTTATACAAAGCTCCATTTCCTGAAATGAAATACATCTGTGTTAATAAATTATGGATCATATGGATACATCTTGCATAGAAGTATCGCTTGTTTCATTCAAAAGTTATGCCCCTCATGATAAATTGAAAATTTTTGGAGAACAATCATTTAATGGTTTTTTCGAAAGATAAAAAAATAATTTTAAAATATTTAAAGATTCATATTCTACACAATAATACATTTAAAAAATTTAAACGTAGCAAAGCTTCTCTTTGTGCATCAATATACATTAATACAATTATTATTACCCGCTAACTTGTGTTATTCTGTGAATGGAAACTTCATATCTTATGTATTCAACGATTCTAACCATTTTATTGACACTCTTAATTTTTCATTTATATTCAAAGAAAATTTTATTTAAATTACTGTTTTACTTCTAAAAAGATAGCAAAATTATTATCTGAAGAAAAAAATTAATTTCATTTTTGGGATATAATTTTATACTTATTTTCAGAAAAGAAAGTTATATTTCAAAATACAAGATAGTGGTTCTTTTAAAAATGATTTATTTTAGTGCTGAGAAAAATCAGTTTTTGTACTCGTTATATATAAGTAAGAGAAAGCGATCTAGTGTAAATATTAAGTACAAAATATAATAATATTTCATGACTGCCCACATTCATTAATTGTAGAACATGAAAAAAAAAATTGACAAATTTTTAATACTCAGAATTTATTTATTAATAAGCATTTATATATTTTTTATAATTAAAAAGATCTATATAACTAAAACCAATTTCAAGAGAAAACTCTAATAAAAACGCTGGTGTATTAACATTGTATCTTAAAAGTTGGAGATTCATTTTTTTAGAGAAATTTAGTAGAAAAATGATATAGGATGTCTAAAAATAGTAATTGACTTTACATTTGTTAAAATAATCCAGTTATATCCTACAGATCCTTAGCTCAGAAATACAACTTTTTGTTTTGTCATACATAGAATTCATAACAAATATATACAGTTTGTTTTTCTAAAATTTATTTTCTTTTGCATCAAATCATAATTAAAACGTAAAAAGTTTATGATATTGTTAAATTGTGAATAAAAACATATTTGAAGTAACGGAAAAAGTATTATTTTTCTAAAAAGAATGTAATGCAGAATTTCCTTTCGTAAAAAAAAAACAGTTTCAATTAATAAAATGATTATTAGAACGCACACACCACACATTTCTTTACAACTGTGAATAGCTACTCACTTAAAAATGATTACGAAATAGATTTCAAGTCGTATAACAGATACAGCATAACTTCATAATAAATTCGTAAATTCGTGTATTTTACCTAAAATGTTTCGGAGATTAAAAAAAAAAGGGAAAGTTATATTAGCAGAAAAAGAGTAGTAGCCCTCTAGCAGTAAAAAAGATAAAACGTTTGGCATTTTTGCGTTATTAAACTCATAGTGATGTATCGGAAAACAACATTTCTCTTTATAAAACAATATGATTAGGTTACGCAAAATAAATTCTATATTTCGTTGAGGAAAAGGATTTGAGTTTTCCCCTTCGTGGATGTAACAAGATCTCATGAAATTTAAATGAATCAATTTAATATAACTGATATTGCTACGATTTTGAAATTATAGTAGTTAAGGAAGGTATGACTTAAGATATTATTTGATTCAACAGAAAATCACGAGTTGAATTTGTGTGTTTCTAAATCATATATAAATATATATTTTTTCCAATTATATTTATATTTATTCCAAAATGATTTAGTTCTTTACAGTCTATTTATATTTAGGAACCAAACAAATATTTTTAAGAAGATTTCTTATTTTAAATTTATTAAAGCTATTTAATTAGATACTTTAATGTTAGTATTGAAATAAGATGGAAAATATTCGAAATACATAAGCATTAAATATTGTAATACATGTGAATTGAAGCTTGTTTTCTGTTTTTAATACGCAGAGAAGAAATATACGAATATTAAAGTAACCTGCATCAAATTTTGCTACAAAAATTCATTTAGGAAGTTGAAGAAAGAAATAATTCACACATTTATCTCGTGTCTTATATTATATAAAAACAATACAAACACTCAGGACATTATTTTTCAAAATTCCAATATTAATAGAAGTACAGGTAATTATATCGCATATATCTAATTTAATACAATATCTTTGAAATTAATAAATTGTCTTTCAATACATAACTTCTTATTTTAATATGGAAATCAATATTCAGATTTATATGATACCTCAAGAGATAGAAAAGGGAATATATCGCATGTATAAAAAAATTTGATTCACATAACTAAAATATCCTGCTCGTCGCATGCTAGTGACGCCAGAATACGATAACTACGATGGAAATTTTTTTTTTTTTATGTGGAAAAAAAGTGATCCGCATTTGGGTCTTATTTTTTATATAACATTACATTACAATAGCCTTAAAGAACCTTTTTTTATAAGAACTCATTTTTAAGATTCTTATATACATAAAATGATAAGGCAAACAAATGTCCTTTGTTACAAAAAATTATTCCATCTTAAAAAGATAATCATTTTTGATAGAAACTAAAAAATATACTTCTTTGAAATACTTCAATAGATCTAAAGGAAAACATACAAGTAATATAATTAAAAATGGAACAAATTGGAAAGAAATTAAAAAGCCACATGCATTCGTAAGTAACGTTTTGTTATTTATAAATATTTAAGACAATTAAGGTAATAATTTTTTCAAAGCTTCTTCATTGCTTTATCGAAACTTGTGTTAAAGGTAAAAGTAGTATTGAAAATTAATATATATTATTAAGTTTATGAAGTTCAATTATTGTAGTAAAACTTGGTTTAAAAAAGATACGGAAAATGAATATACCTAACCATTATGCAAAATAACGAAATAAATTATCTAATGAAAAACTTAATTTATTTTTGGCTATACCATTATTATAAAAATAATAAATTTCTTTAAATTGCAGTTAATTGCTTTAAGTTTTTGATAATGAATCAAAACATTTCTTTTTGTCCCTCTTCCTGACACAGATAAAAAAAAAAGAATCATTTATTTCTCAAGACTTTATATCATTAAAAGATTGAATTTATGTATTTTTTTTATCAAGGGTGTTTCAATCACAATGCATATATATTTTGTAAGGCTTTAAAAGTCTAATACGTTATAATTTTGACATTTAGTAATAGGCCATTCCTTCACACGTATGCTAATCATATTACAATTTATTTCCCTTCTTTTACTACCAATCTCCTGTTTCATTGCAAAACATTTGATAAGAAATTGTTTGTTAACTATTCCATTGGCACGATATGAATTTCTTATTAACACCCAGAATTTAATTAAATTCCGTGTCTTTGGAAGCACTTTTTCGCTATCTCGTATTTACAATGATTTAGTTTTTGAACGCAATTATCACAAATAATAGAACGGGGGAAATACAGCAATATTACTCCAAAATTTTTCATCTTAATATAATTAAAATTTTTAATATGAATAGGATTTTTTATAAGTAAGCAAGTTCATTCATATATTTAACATAATATTTTCTCTAGACTAAAAACGATTTTTGAAATCGTATGATAAATAAAAAATACCTTAAAAAGTATTCTATTAAATATGTATAAAATGAATGATAAATTTTCAAATAATATATTTTATTCGATTAATAGTTTATAACACAAATACTCTCCCTTGTCTGTAAGAAACTGCCTCTGAATCTTTTCGAATATTTGAAATTTATTCATTGCAAATATTTACTATCCTCCGATAATTTTATAAAGCTTTAAAACAAAATTATTTATTTTATTTAATTCCAAGACTGAGTTCCAGTCATTCCTAAGTTTTTTTTCACTCTCGCTGTGCTTTTTTGAACAAAGCTTTTTCCATGGTGCCTTTTTCTAAGTCAAAGCACTTTCTAAGCCATATGTAAGAGGTTATGCTTTTACAATTTTCCTTGGCTCATCAGGAAGCCGCTGCGCATTTTTTTTTTTTTTTTTTTTGGAACCATTTCTGCAGATATTTTTAAATGTCGAAATTTTATTTCGTGTAAATATTTCGAGGGAATAAAAAAGAAACACCGAATTGATATAATTTAAGAGATCTTTCGCACCTTAGTTTTCAAGTGTTACAAAAATGTAATTTTTACTTCATCATTATAGTAATACAGATTTCATCCTTTTTAAGAGTTTAAATTATTAATTAAGTTATTAACAAAGTAGACGAGTTAAATAACGAAATAATTGTCCTATTTAATTCATTAAGTCTATGCTTGTTAAACTATATATATATATATATATATTTATAAGTCTATATATATATATATATATATATATATTGCATTGAAGACATTTTGTCGTGGCAGTCATGGCACAAAAAGGAAACTTTAAATCAATTAACTACGAATTTATTTATGTTTACACGAGAGGGAGGCAGATACATCACGGCGGACACACACATCCATTCACTCTGAAAATCGAGTAAAAAGTGACAGAATTTTTTCCCTATTTGTTTCTCAAGGGAAATTAAATTAAGTATTATACAGATCACACCGTAATAGATATAGAGACCGTTTGGTATTTTACAGGGAGACTAATTGGTGGTAGGGGAATATCCCCATAAGTTTTTAAAGTGGGAAATGCTGATCTTAGCATTTTTGGAAACCGCGTGATTGCATAAATCAAAAGATTAAAAAGAATGTGATCGAAAAATAACGATGAACGCAATACTATGGTAATTAAAAGATAAGATATAATTATTTAAATTTAAGGTAAATCATTATATATATATATATATACTTTCGATCAGGGTAGTTCTTATTATTCAATCAATACATCCTACGTAATTAATTTCTTTATTTTGAAAAAAGTTTTTTTAAATGGTTAAATGAATTATCAATACTAATTAATCATACATACTTATCAAATAACAATGGCACATTTGGGATCAACTGATATTTCCAATTTTATGTTTTAGGAGTTTGAAAGATAATCGATATTATTTAAGGAAATATACATGGAATTAACTTAATACAGTGAAAAATTAATATTATAAAGATAACTGTGTTCTGAGTATAAGTTATGAATCACTTAATATTTTTTTTAGAATAGAAGTATTGCTTGTGCCTTAACTTTAACAATTTAGGAAGGATATAAAAATATTTAAAGAGGTATTAAATTTCAAAAATTATGTAAATGAATCTCGAACATATTTCTGCTTATATTATATTGTAGAAAAGAATGATGAAAATTATTTAAAAAGGAACACAATGGACTTCGAGCACTAAGGTACGAGTAAAATTTAATCGCGCAGTACTCAACTATGGATCCTTCAATAGTCATAGCAGATTCGCGCATAGAAATGAATATACAGCAAATAACAGTGAATTTTAATGTAAAATATGTATATTATAGATTTCGCAATTTCAAAAGCAATAAAATATTTTCAAAATATAAGAACTTTACTTATAAGACTTATAAATATTCTATGATAAAAATAATACTATTTCGAAAGAGGATAAAAAAGTTATAGTATTTCCGTATCTTTGTTACGACATATATTTTAGACGAAAAATATACGTATGTAATATCAACATAATGGATAAAGTAAGAATAACGCATGTATATTATTGATTAAAAAACTCTTTAAATTATTCATCAATACAGTGAATAAAATTAAAAAGAACTTTTTCCAAGTTAGTACTTTCATTTTTATTTTAAATATTACACGGCATTCATGCTCCCCTGAATCAAGTCATAGAAATGTAATATTTTTCATAAAATAAAGATTGAGATGCAGAGAATATTGCTTTGTTTATGTCAAAGTTCCTTTTAATTATCAGTGAAAATGTAGACGGTTGGATTATAAATATAAACTAAAACTCTTTAAAAAATTTAGAAACTTTTTCCTCTGTTTAAGTTTTGAAAGACTTTTTAATTTCAAAAGTATTTCTGTATAATAAAAAAAAATGTAATTTTCCAGTTAATAATTTGATAGAAAAATATTTTACAGGAAGTATTGTTGAATCAAAATGCACTATCAATATTAATATATCTTATGACGATTCTAATAAAAAGCATATTTGATATATGTATATATATATACAAAGAGAGAGAGAGATTCACAATTCATAAATTTTATACAAAATGTATTTAATTTTTTTTAAGAATTAAATACATTTTGAAAATACATTTGTCTTACCGAAATCATAGTAATACGAAGAAAATCATATATTATTGATTATTCATGAATTCTTCAAAAATTAAAAATATTTAATAATCCAAAATTTCTTTAGCTGTCAAAAAAGACTAGAATGCTTTTCCATATTCTTATTTTGATGGGGGGGAATGTGTATACTTAGGCAAAGTTTCAAAATAACTAAAAAAAGATCATTAAAATTACTAGTCACGATTCGATTTTGATAAATTTACTTGTTCTGCGACTTAATTATTTGAGAATTATAGAGGTAGTTCATTCAAAATCATATCAATATCTGTGTATAATTCCGGTACATGTATTGTTAACTTGAAACAAAAGAGGACGATTACCATTCATTGCTAGGCATTAATTTAATCTTTGTAATGTAACATTTTCATCCATTCGAAAGAGAGGTACAATTCTGGAAATAAATGTTTTATGCATTCTCTGATCAGTATCGTCATAACATGGGGTTTTATAACATGAAGAAATGCAATTTCATTCATAATCATTACACGTTAATCAGAAAAATAGTCAGATATTACATCTGATTCAAAGCTATGGGCTTAGAATAATACAGAGTTATATTCTACAACTGAAAAAGATAATGAATCTATTTTTAGAGTTCAAAAAATATAAGATATTCTTAGTAGGCTTAAATTGCTAATTACTATTCTCTGATATACATTAGAGTTCATCTTTTTTCATGATCACTGATAGTATTGTTTTATTCATCTAACTGAATTTATTTGATTCTCACGTATTTATCTTTCAGGCTGTCTGGTCCACATTATTATGTTGTTTACGTGATATGTATATGCGATCATGTAGAATACGTTAGGAATTAATTAACTGATTAGCAGGGCGGAGCGTTTGAAGTGTCTGAATAGTATAAATTTCAGAAAGCGGCGCCAAGTCGGTGGCAGACACGCTTTCCAATTAAAAACATTCAGATACTGGACACTGCTACATGAAATGTCAGAATTTTCTTTTTTTCAAAAGAAAAAAGAAATGGGAAGTTTACAGTTGCTACGAAGAAAATGTTTGTTTGCGAAACTAGTCACACGCTGCATCCTCATGACGTGTTCTTTTTGTTACGTTCTGTTTGATACATTTATTTTTGAATTGTTAAAGTACTATAGTGATCTCACGGTAATCCAGCAGATATCGGACGAGAACTGAAAATCGCTAACAATAACGTATTTAAGCAGCAGAAGTTGTGTAATATTATATAAAATTTTATACAGTACATTTAAATAAAGTATCAAACACACGAAATAACTATACACACAAAAAATGCACAGTTTCGTACCGATAGCCTACATTATTCCATAAAGGAGAAGGCCTAAAATAACATCTGTAAAACTTATCTGCCTGATTAAAAACTTCCGGCAGAGCCGGAAAGATGGATTATTTAAGGAGCACTATAATGAAATGCTCCTTTTAAAAGTTATTAAAATAATACATTTTTTACATTCTTTTTTTACGATGTTTATTTTTAAAGTTATAGCGTTCTTAAGTTATAGCGTTCTTTTAAAAGTCATTAAAGTAATATAATACTAGAATTAGAAAAGTCTACTAGTATGCAACATATAGGGCTTTGCAGTAAAATCGAAAGACAGAAACGAAAGACATGCAGTGAAATGCCAACAGTGAATTGAACTTTTTGGCGTTTTCTCTTATTTAAGTATATTCCAAAATTTTAAGAAATGGTTTAAGGACATCGAGAAAAAATGGAGACCGCACTAATGTTTTGAAAATTTACATAATTTTGGGATCTTCTTTCAGACAGAAATAGAACAGATTAATGAAATACATCCGTGAATGGATTTAATCTTAATGCGGCTTTTCAATTTTATACAGCAAAATCCTTTAGAAAATTAAAAAGAAAAAAAAATAATAGTAAATGTAACCTTTGTTACATCTAATTGTTAGGGCAAATTATTTCACACTTACTTCAGATCCCTACATGAGCACACAGGTTAAAAATAGGATAAATAGTAATAGTACAATGATAATAATTCAAAAAATTGTATTATTGAAAGGAATAAACTGGAATATTATAAAGTAAGATCATATCACTTAATTACATTTATCATACTATTTAAAAACTATCATGCATATTCAAAATGTAGAACATTGAATACGAGTACACGAGGGTACTCGTTTTCACAAATAAAGCTAAAAATGAATTCAGCATTAATATCCGGGGAGGAATTAAAGAACATATTATACAAAAATAAATTAATTCAAAAGAAATCGATATTTTTCACAATAAATAAATGCGTTCGTTAAAGTCATAAAATGAGTTTTGGAATGTTATTAATTAAGGAAAAAGTTTATAAGTTTTAGTCCTAATCTTTAAAATTATGCGAATATATCATTCGAAATGAGAACCGATATTATTTAGAAGATTTTGTTGAGTAGTTTTCTTATTAAAGAAGGTACGCCATTTTCTCATTTTTAAGAATCTAAGCTATCGATTTCTTTTCTTCTTGACTGGTAATTAGTAGCTTTACATATAATTTTTTTTTTTTTTTTTTGCTATTTTCTCAAATCCATTCCTTAAATGCAACTAAATAAAATAATTCTACCTTTCTTAATGAGCTAGAAAAAGCATCGTTTAACTATATGAGGACCTGTAAACAATTTACATGATTTAAAATGTATTCCCATTCTCAAAATTACATTTTCAATATCGTCATAGATTCCGTAAATGATTTCTTCTTGTTTCAGAATTTTCTATTCTAAATTCCTCTAAAGTACATAATTCTATAATTTTCAACTTTACTTTTCTTATCAAAAATCAAATCAACTTCAAAAAGTTCTAAAAATAAATAATATTATGAAAATGTATTTATATTAATTGAGAGAACCAGACAGAGAGATAACAGGAACAGTTCAATCACATAATGATATAATACGTTCTTTTTTAAATTGTTATATCCGCCGCTTGATTAAATTCATCGCATGAATTTGCATCTGTATTTTTAACGTTATCTCATTTTAACTTTAATATTTTGTTTTAATTCTATCATCATAGCATGCCACCTGGCTAATTCTGCTACATTATCATCATTACTGCTAATCTTCTGTTCCATGATCACCTCATTTTCTGCATAACTAACGTTGAAAGAAAAGCATATGGCTTATTTCTATTAATAACGTTATTTTCAATTTTCTTCAACTTAGGGATAAGGTTTTAAAGAGGTAAGTTATTATTTTGACAGAATCAAAATGCAGAAAAAAAAATGGAAATATTAGAAACTGATGGCTGTATATGTTTACGGAAAGAGAAACTTTCTTTAGAAGCGTAAGAAAGCGCCCTTGTTACTGGTTAGAATGAAACTTAGAGTTATAAATCAATACAAAAGGTAAAAAATATTCTAAATTTTGTTTTAGAAAGATAGAAACTTAATCATTTTGAAAAGATAAGATCTGAAGAAAGAAAAAATGAAACCCATTTGAAAATAAATTCCTAAAAAGTTCGGCAAGAATCAAAGTAAGGAAAAACGATAAAGAATCCAATTAATGTGAGATGATATAAATTTGAAATTTTTTATTTCAGCAAATAGTTATTTACAAATAGGGGATACAAGGTAAGAATAGCCGAAATATAAGTCATGATTTTAAAATACAAATAATTTTCTGGACACAAGTGATATTATACTGAAATATTCTTCAATTAAATAAACTGAAAATTATAATTAATGCAAGAACTACTTTTCTAACAAATTGTTATTTCATTTATATTATATTACTCTTGTGCACAAAATGATGTTTATATCTATATTTAATTTTAAGAAGATTTATAGATAAAATCCCCAACTGGGACATCCACCGATATTATTACAAAAAATAATGCTACTGTTATAAAAAGAAAGAGGTAAAGTAGGAATCCTTTACAAAGCCAAAATCCACAAGTCTCCCAATCGTAAAGAATAGATAGTGGCTTTCCTCACAAATAACAGAAGATAAAAACCCTACTAAGCGGAAATATACAAAAGGTTCCCTTTGAGAGACATCCTTTGAAAGTTTGGGGCTAAGAGAGGGTAGACCACTTTTATTTATATTTTTTTTTTTAGATTTGTACCGAACTTTTATTTATCTTTTTTGGATTTGAATGTTTGGTACGAATCACCACTTCTCGGAAAGTGGAAAGTTCCAATTTGGATTTTTTTGTATGAGATTATTTTCAAGATTAGTTGTACGTTTAAACATTTTACATTGGTGATATTTTAAGAGTTTTTCTCGTATAAGTGATTCCCGTAATATTTAAAAATCATGTCGAAAGAGTATAAACTCTAAGCAGGAAATTCATACCGATGTTGGAATTTATAATGTTGTACAATTTATATAAATATTGTAACTCGCGGTTTAGTAAAAATGAATTTCCACTAACGCGAGTTAACACGATCTAATTCGGTTTAATTACAGTTGACAAATTTTTTTTCGTTGTTTAGTTAGTATCGTTCTAGAACAACTTAAGGGCCAGGAAGTATTGTTAAATATCAAGTTTTGGTTTATATTAGCTTTACTGGTACATTTTTTTCCGAAATGAAGAAAATTTGATTCTTGATATTTTTAATTAGATTTTGAATACAACTGTTAGTATAGTTACCGCCAACATTTAAATAACGAAATAAAGCTGCATCATCTAAAATTTCTTCATTTGAAATGTTCGACCGCTGTATTCCATGACAGCAAACTAAATTTTTGCATTTTTTTCCAATTAAATGAATACAAAGTCTCGAATCATTAAATTCTGATCCATCATTTACTTGAAGCAATGATAGTTTCTGCCTTGGATTTGTTCTTTTTAATATTCAGTATCAATTTTCATTTTCTTAGCAAAATTTCTTTTTATGTAATATTTTCTCTCTATATATATAACAGTAGTCACTTCAGTTACATAATATTCAGTGCTGGTAGAACAAACTATTTTAATTACAGGCATTCCTTTGGAATCTACGCATCGAACATCTAATGACTCACATATGAATAGCTTATTGCTACGTCAACTAACTTCCGCAATTACCCATGGGTCTCAGATCTCCGTACAAATTGCTAGAGAAGGACAATGGAAGGGTCGTAAGCCAAAAGATCCTAACTGTCATTGTTCTCTTTCATCCATGTCCCAATACATGTGCCACTTCTGTTGGCACAAGCAGCGGCTACCTGGTGCCATCAAGTGAACATGTTAAGTTCTCGAGCATACATAACCCATAGCTCTTGACCTCCAGAGGCAATGTGTGTACAAGCTCGTTGAGGATGATGGATTGGCATGAAACGGGGGAACTGGCTCTGGAACAGCATACTTTCGCGCCGCGATTACTGCGAATTACTGAATGTGCGGAGGACCTCGAAATGGATCCCACCGGTCGCTGGGAATAATTGAAATTTACATTTCAAGCCAACCAGGGCGCCAGAGGAAAGTGGCAGGTCCTACCTCCAACTGCTTTTCTGTTCGTTCCACGAAGGACGCCATCTTCGAAAATGCCTGACTTTTGATGGCTAGTGGCATAGAATATCATTTCGAGGTACTAATTCATGTAAAAAAATCATTTTAGAATGAATCCACAGTTGAAATATTGTGGTCTTGTTGTCCGATATTTACAACATTGTTGTCTCTAACTAAAATAAATGTTTTTTAGCTCTTGTAATGAAAAACACCGGCAAAGAGATTGGTTGGCTATTAAAGAACGTAATTGGCCGGCTTTGTATTGTGATTAGTGTTCTGGTAAAATGGGCGTTATTAAATCTGTGCACTATTGTAATATTATTGTCCTATTGTTTCAAATTACATTTTACGAACTCTAAAAGAAAAATAATTTTGTCGTAGATATAAATATTGCCTTCCAGTTTGGTATTCTGGGAAGTTAAATCGGAAATTTAATGCAAAAATTTTTATTATTAAATGGTATAAAAATTCTATCAGATTTGATAGGCAAAAATAAAATATGCGACTTGCCCGAAGATTCCAGAAAAGTAATTTGTATAAATGATTAAAATGCATCCAATAAAAAATGAAATAGTAGAATTATTTAAATTTATTATTTTAATTTTTAATTTTTTATTTATTTATTTAACAATTTTAAAAAACTCCGTAAAAACCTTAAAAGGATTTCGGTTCTAAAAGGAGAAATTTTCTATTATACGTTTGAATGAAATCAACTCACTGAATGAAATTATATCATTTCATTAAATTTAATTTATAAATGTAAAAAATTGATATAAATTATTCATGAAATTTTTGCATAGTTTTAGATGATATTATAGCAGTTATTTTAAAATCATATAATTCTTTCTTTTAATAATGCTCTTAAATATTATACAATTGGCTATATTAATAATTATTATAGTTAACAATATAACACATATTCTATAAAGAGTAAGATCTTTGAACATAAACCTTTCTGGTATAGTAATTGAAATTTGATTTAAAAATTAATTTGGAATTATATTTTTTTAAAGTATTTAATTTAACTTTTTAGTGGTCATTTCTATCGTTTAAAACATAAAACTATTCCTTTTTTTACTGTACAAAAATTGGCCTGAACTTTTGGGTTTGAATCAAAGTTTTAAAACTATAAAATAAATTAAGAAGTATTAAAAATAATTATAAAAATTAAGTACATCATAAAAATATTATTACGAATGAATAAAGAAGAATATAGATTTTCATATACTTCTATTTTTTAATTTAAGAATATTCATTTTTATATTATAAAAAATTTTACCCTTAATTCTGAAAATAATTTTAGCGGAGGAAAAAAAAATACTCAGATTTAATTAATGTACAAAAAAAAAGAAAGAGATTTAATCTAAAACCGATATTAAATATAAAAAAATTATTTTTATAGCATTTGTAAATAATTCAATTTATACATTTAAACATTATTAATATACATAATTAAAAAATAAGAATTTAAATACAATTGCTTTCATTTTATTTAAATACACAAGTGACAAAAATGCCAAAAATATGTATTTTAAGCAAACAATAATTGAATTTACATTTCCTGAATTGAAAATAATTTACTCAAATTAGTTCATCCATTTTAAAATCAAATACGTATATTTAATTTAGTTTTTTAAATATAAATATATAATTTCGCATATGATTTTTCAATTTGAAATTTTCCTCATAATCATTACCTCAATTTCTTGAATATTGATTTATTAGCACTCAAGAGGCTATTGTTTCAGGTTGGGTGTTTTGGCGTACCAGATCATTTTTCAAGTTTTTATCTTTTGCTTGAATTTTAATTACATTTAGCTCATTTTATTAAACTTAATAATCTATCATTTGCTTTAATTTTAATTACATGTAGCTAATATAGTATTCAGTTTAATAATATTTATCGTTTCAATCACATTTAGCTTAAATATATTCAATTTAATAATTTATCGTTTCCTTTAATTTTAATATCGGAAACGTTTACTATTGTCCACTTCTCGATATTTCATCGTTTACTTTAATTTTTATATTTAATTAAGTAACTTAATAATAATTATAAGAGAAAAAGCGCCCGTTGGGGGGATAAATCTGTTCTTTGTAAAACTTTGCATAGAACTTTTTTTTTTTATTTTTTAATAATATTTTCTATTACACATAAAACAAAATTATTTATTTTATTTTAATTTTATAATTAAATCCTTCAATACTTTATCTAGAAAATATATTTAAGGGAAAACTGTGTATGTGTGTGAAATGAAAGCAAATTATTTTTTTATTGATTATAATCAACTAATTTTCAATATTCCCATGGAAATTTCCCCTTTTCCTTTAAAAAATATTTTAAAGTTCAACATTTAACTTGTGTACGTAAATGCGATTAAAAAGGAAATTCATTCAGTAAATTGTCCATGGAGAATTCTGAACATAATTTTCATTCATAGTAAATAAAAGAATCATTTGTGATACTTATCATTAAATAATTAATTTACAGTTTAAGGGGTTTGATTTTTTACAGTGAAATTTTAATCAAAAGTATATAAAAAAAAAAAATAGGAGAAATGGGAAACTATATAGATAACAGCTTAAATTTCAAGCTCTTATTTTAAAATTCTTACAAGTAGGATGGTTTAAATTTTTCTTATTTCATTCCAAAATTGTACGGAAACTTTTTTTTAATTACGTAAATGTCGCATTAAAGTAACCAAAACGCGACAGTATTGAAGACAAACTTCAAAACTTTTATCAAAATCAGATGTTAAGCGGAATACCTAAGCCGGTATTTCACTCTAACACGACGGTACTCATTCCAATCGTAGCGGCCGTAGCAGCCGAATGATCAAGGCCATGAGCTCATGGTCGGGGTTGTTCCCACCGAGTCGTGGGTTCGAGTCCTGATACTGTCAAAGATTCATCTTGTAGAATAGTCGAAAGATTTTAAAGTTTGAGAATATTCCACCACCCTAACTATCCTCCTTGTCACTTGAACGTGGCTCAAAATTACGAAATCAGTCAACATCTCTCGTTTAATTCGGAACGATACATTAATAAATAATCAATCAATCTTATTCAGAGTTTGAATGCCTAGATTACCTAGTCGCATCTACGAAGACCAAGATGGAAATCGTTTTAAAAATTGTTCCATAAAAAATGGAATTTTCCTTTTTCATATAAAAGTGGGGTTACACATAGCTCTTTTAAATTTACAATACATTAAATTAAACTTAGTATAAAAATTAATGCTGGCCTTCATCTGTAATAGAAAAAAAAATTAAGTTTAAAAGGGGGGGGTAATCAAGATTATAGACTAATTGACACTAAAAACATGTTGCCGCAAAATCTGGAAAGTACGGCGGTTCTTCATTCAAATTCCGCAACAGTGAAAGATTTAAATTTAATAGAGTTTATAACAATTGCTATTAACATCATATCTATTCAAAGTAGTTATTATCTACTCAAAGCAAATATATCTATAAAAAAAAGATAACCCCCTTAAAAGAAAGTGAAACAGATGCGTTAAGAAATCATAAGACCGCTGACGAATTTGTGCATTTTTTTCTGAAAAAGAAGACATAATATGCAAAATTTAAGCATGAGTGTTTAAAATGGATCGGAAAACACTTCATGTACTAATTTCAAATTTGAAAATTAATCTAAATTTTACTAAGATCTATTCAGTTTTCGAAAAATTGAATAAAGAGTCTGTTAAGGAATTATAAGACCATCTGAGAAAATTAGCATATTATACGTCACATCACAATCATTAAAACGCATGCGTTAGTATTTTATGACTGAATTACCTGAGAAACAAAAGGATGATTTTGATTGTGATATCCACGATTTATTTGAAGATGTTGCGGGGTCGAAGAGTGAATTATCTGAGGCGGAAAGAGAACAATTCAATTTTAAAAGGTTACGGGTTAATCTGAAAGAGGTTAATGAAGCGTTCTAAAACTACCATTCTCAATGGCATAGTTAGAAAAGATGATACAACCAAGATAAAACTACCTGGAAGAAAAAAAAGATTTTGACATCACGGGACGATCGACAAATTGTTCAACTATTAACAAAAAAAGATCTTTCGACTCGTAAAATTTCAGAACGTTTCAGCAATAAAATATTATTCGCATGTCTCTGCTTGAAAGAATCTTAAGGGGACTTAGTACCTTTGCACCTTCAAAAGTTCGATTTTTCAAATTTGATTTTAAAAAATAGTACTAAATGTTAGGAGCATTTTAAAGCAAACCGCGTCAAAATCCGACAATTATTACGTCCTGTGCAACAAAAAATGTAAATGTCTAAAGTGGCTTCTTCTATGTAATGCAATGTAAACAAACCTCTTTTTCTCAGTTTGTTATTTTCACACTTTCCCACAGGA
This sequence comes from Nephila pilipes, assembly GCA_019974015.1. NCBI lineage: Eukaryota > Metazoa > Arthropoda > Arachnida > Araneae > Nephilidae > Nephila > Nephila pilipes. Next base: position 36,600 of record BMAW01019319.1, read on the forward strand.
TTAAAAAAAATCTTTTGCATGCAGAGCTTTAAAATTTTACATAAGTGTTGTAAATCTTTGTTCTGTGAACCTCAATTTTGTTAATAGGATGATTAGATTTTATTTTATAACATGATACATGAAAAAAAAGTTACTAAATACAAACTTGATAACTTTTTTACTTTTTCAATTTTTTTTAATGTAAGGTAAATTTAAAATTTGAGGTTTACAGAATAAGGTCATTATTTAGCTTTAATTTGGTATAAGAATTATAGTTCTACTGTACATCTTTCAAAAGTTATCTTATGGGTAACGTAAGGTAAGCTAATTTATTTTTCAAATTTTTGTACGCATATTTCATGTTGTATAAGAAAATATATTAATTTAATAGCAAAACTTGACCCGATATTTTAAACTATGTACTTTATTACCCAAACTGGCAAAGTTTCATACTGAAATGAGCAAAAATTGTTGTTTTATGAAGAATCGAAAAAAGTTTGTCAAAATGTTCTACTTTTGATTTCGTAAGGTACTAAGTCCCCTTAAACCAAATACTAATAAAAAATTCTGAAAATGAAGAAAGCACCGAAGATATAGAAACATCGAGATAAAAGAATGAAATGAGCTAAAAATGTCATGTCATGGAACGATGAGGGGAAATAAATTACATTTTCTGCTAAGGGTTTAATCACGTTAGAAATTAAATCATTTGATGAATTTTAATTTTTTTTTTATTTTTTTCCTATATTTCTTGGAATGATTAGCTGAAATGGAACTTCAGTTACTTGACGACGTCAAAGATTAGACACTTTTTAGTACATAAAAAAAATGATGTCTCTGAATTTTAATGGATTTGATGTTGCACAGTCATGAAAGCCAAGAGATTTGCGGCCAGGCTATGTCACAATTCGAGTCAAAATTCTATCAAATGCCATCTTCTAAAATAATACACATAGTAAAATGAGTTCAAAGGCCTCATGAGGTGAGATGTGCAAGTTAGAAGAGTGAAGTACCAGCACAAATGTCATTCTTATCTCTTGACTATTGCTTAGAATTACAACACGTAATGCATTTTTAAAAACCATGAATCGATCTAAATTGGTATTAATTAAATCGAATAATTTTCACTTTTAAATTTACTGCAACAAATCGATTAAAATATTATATTCAAATATTGAATTTGGACAATATGCTTGTAAAATGAATGGTAACTATCATCTGTATATTTATCTAACCAAAATTAAGAATATTTGAAAATTCGCTTGAAATGAAAATAGTTAATAGATTTATAAAAAGTGAGCAATATATTGGTAATAAGAAAATTCAAATTAAAAATATAAACTTCTCTTAAAATTATTCCTTCAAAACACGATGTGCATAGTAGAAAAAAACCCAACATTTAAGCAAAATTATGGGGCTTGTTAACGTTTAATAAATATAGAGAAGGAGTTAAGCTGTAAAAATACAGAATAAAAAGATAAAATGCAATTTTCAAACATTAAAATTTTAAGGAATGTTCTTTTTCGTTTCTGCAATCTATCACAATACATAATTTTAACAATTACAAAATTTCTTCTGAGCGATATTTTTAATATAAGAAACGCAATTACAAGTTGTGTTTGCTACATTGCAAAAATTGTTTTCAAATATAATAAATAACTAATATAATAAATTAATTAATTAACAAAATGTAGAATATGCTCATTTAAAGAGACTTAAGACTCTTTTTTCAAATAACACATATCTTTGTACATAAGTATGAATCATAGTTTGTAACATAGACATTTTAAACTTAATAGCGGTCATATCTTTTTGAGAGTCAAACGAGGTTTTATATTAATTATTCACAATTCCTTTAAGAAATTATTTGAACATGCTCACATTTTTTTAACAATTATGCATAAAAATGCGTATAAAAATGTTGATATATTCAATTTATAGAATCTATTACACCTCTTTGAAATGGCTAAAATTTGATAAGAATATCAATATCCATTTTATTCAAAACAAAAATTGTTGCATAGATTGAAAGAATTTCATGGAGGATAAAATAGACGAATCATAAGTCAAATTTTAGAATAATGGATGTGAAGAAAGAAATGAAGATGAGAAAAGCTTTTTTTTTTTTTGCGATGTACTGAACTATTTTTCTAAGTGTATGATTTCTAATCATAAAAAAATAGGAAATTATAACAAGAATTGTAATACTAAGAGACAAATGCATATATATGAATTCCATTTTTTAGACTTTTTCTAATCTTGGGGGATTTTCTGAATCCGACATAAATTATCTCTTAATGATTTACCGATATAATTTATTTTGAATTGTGAGATGAAATCATAATGAAACTTAAAAATTAATAACTTGAGTGAAGGTTACGGTGATCTAGTAAATGAGTTTTCAGGCTTCGTGACTGGCGACTTTCGAGTCAAGTTGTAAGACTTAATCAAAGACCGTTTTGTGAAAGACTATACATGAACAATAAAGTTCGCAAATGGCTTGAAGCCTAAGTTAAGAGCATGATGCACAATCATGAATCGTCCTCATCATTTAACGAAAGCTGAAGATTACAATTCCAATAGCCTTCTTGATGCTATACTATTGATTGTTTATTAACATCGCCCTTAGAAGTAAAACAAGGGCTACCGGCAATGGACCTTGACCTCGGTGAAGTGACGATGACGACACTTGAGGTGCTACCTACCTCTCCAAACTTTCACAAGACACACTAACGAGTAGACTTGGAACTACGACCAGACTTCACGTGGATCAGCCCCACTACACGGCGGGTGTTTGCGGCATCAAACCCAAGATTCGTCGAAAATAATGCCGGTTGCGAGTTTACGATCATGACAACGAGGCTACCAAAGCCACATATACGATGTTAATAAAAGTCAATCCAAACTTGCATAATACATACGTTTTTTAAAATGCTTAAAAATTCGGATATTTTTTTATCCAAATCGCGACATACATCAGAAACTCAAATTTTACATTTAATGAAAGAATTTTTTTAGATTTTAAATTTCTACATAGATTTCGCATTAGAGGTAATACTGGTACGTACGCGTCAAACTTAAAGTATACTAATATTACATTTTCGGCTTGAGAATTTTCGCAAAAATTTAAACAGTAATTAAATATGTTTTTTCAAGTTAATGTGGAATAATGTGTGGAAGCCAGATGCGTTTGAAAAGAACAATTTTCGACTTTCGATTCTTCTATCCACTTTGTTAACTAATTGAACGAACATGTTTTACATATTTTGACTTCTAACATAATATTGGCACTTTATATGCTTATTAAAATTGGTTGAATATATCGATTCAAATTCTTCGTTTTGATGGAAACTGAAGCCAGTTTATTTCTTAATGAATTAATTTTACTTAAACAAATTAGTGTTTTCATTCTTCATTCGTTTCCAGTCTTTCTTATCGAGAATGTAGTAAATTATTTTCTTTCATTACTTTCAAAGTTATTTTAAATTATTTAAGTATCGTTAATTAATAATTTTGCATTGAAATAACAATTTTTTAAATTCACGTGTTTTAATTAAGTATTTTCATTTCCTACTTTTAAAATATAATCATATATTTTAATATAACATTTTATACCATTCATCATATGATCCCCGATATTTTTTTCCATACTTTTTATATTACGTTAGTTTTTTTCCCCTATTCACATTTCTTTTTTCATAGTTATTTCACCCAATTCGTTCTATTTATATGAAGGCTGCAGTAGCCTAGTCGTCAAGGTCGCGGGCTTGCGGCTGCAGTTGTTTCGTCGAGTTCGAGCCCTGAAGCCACTGAAGACTCGTCGTATAGTGGATCTAATGCACGTTAAATCTATCGAGGTCCCAAGTCCACACGTGTGGAAGTTAGGAAAAGGAGATGCTAGTGTCGTGCTCATCACTTGACCGAGGCTCAAAATTAGAGGTCTGTCGCCAATAGTTCTCCTGTTGCTTTTCAATAGGACGTTAATAAAACAGTCAATCATATCTTATTTTAAACATGAAACCATAGTATTTTACCAACAACTATTATTTTAATGCTATACAATTTAACACCGCATACCTCAAGAGAATTTCGACACTAATAGCAATATTTTCAACAGCTTCCATAACATATTATTACTGTCATTATATATTTGACAAAACTTTCAAAAATTAACTTTTTTTTGCGTGCTTTCTTACAGATTTCTCATACTTGACATGTGAAACCCGTTTCTTTGGAAACAACCCGCATGTGACAATCTGCTTAGACCTATCCGAATTCGTCCTCATGGTATGCGAATAATTCTGCAGATGAATATTCTGGGCATTGCCGAGACCGCCATATTCATCCGAAGGGATTAAAGTGATAATTGTTGGATAGAATCCATGCATAATGCATTTAGAAACACGTGAAATAACCAGACCCGAATTTAGACGGAATCCACCGTAATCACGACGGCAAAGTTACGCCGACATCTCTCTGAAATCCTTATTATGACGCAGATCAGTTATTCAGGCGAACGCGTAATACTAACTTCCAAAACTTAACTTTTTGTCTGGGATTTACAAAACACTTCGGTAAACCTTCTCATCGATTTACAAACAACGTGACTTAAGACCAGAAAAAAATAAATTAATAAAAATAGAAAAGAAAAAAATTTTATATTACGGAAATTACGTAATACAATTTTTACAGTATGTACAATAGAGTATCCCTTATGTATGTTTTCACAGAACGTAGGAAAATTATAAGTACACTGATTGAATTTTCGTGTTTTGTGTGCGATTTTAAGCTGTATGTTTGAATGAATGTACTAATGAAAAACATGTAACTGACGCGCAGCTTGATTTACAACATAGGCAACTTACGACTACAGGAAAAAAAAAAACTAATGAAAGAATTTATATATTATATATTACGTAGTTTAAGGTTGTATTTTTACTTACAGTAAGTGCAATAGAGTACATATTATGTATTTCCCCCCATTATGTGCAATTATTAAATACACTAATTGAATTATTGTATTTAATGTATAATTTTCTGCTGTGTGTTTAAATGAAAATATCAATGAAAAATATATATCTGACTTACGACCAGTTAGACAAACAACCTCAATAAATAAATAAAAATAGAAAATAATGAATTTTCCTGTTATGTAATTTCAATTGCATTTTTGTTTACGGTATTTATAATACCGTACCTTTGTGTATTTTCCCAATATGTACGATAATTATTCGTTCGTAGAATGAATTTTTGTGTTTTATGTACAATTTTGTATTATAAGAAAATAGTAACGAAAAGTATACAATTGACTTTACCACAAATATAAATAAATAAAAACTGCAAAGGAAGAATTTTACATTAAGTCACTTCGTTTTTATTATTTTTTTAAGTCACTTCATGTTTATTTAAAGTGCATACAACAGAGTACGCATTATGTATAGTAATTATAATTACACGGATTTTGTGTACAATTTTCTGCTGTATATTTAAGTGAAATTAGTAATGAAAAATATATAACTGACTTATGACTAGTTAAATTTAATGACCTGTTAGTCATAACTGAAGTCGGTGAAAAATCGAGCAGATTTTGTCATTTAGGTAAAATGTATTTTGTTATTTTCAAAAATTAATGTCGATTTTTCTCTGTCATTTAAGAATTTCTACTTAAAAGTCTGTTTTTGACATCTTCATTAAGAATCATTCCTCGACAAAGTGTATAATTCTTTAGATACTAAATATATCAATAAAATCGTAACAAAGAATTTTTTAAGAGAACGTTAATTCAGTAGAGAAAAGTTATTCATACATACATACATATATATATATATATATATTCGTAAATTTCATGCTATTGTATAAGCATTAATTAACTATTGATTTAGGTTCTTGTACAAAAATACAATTTTCTACATATCTCTTTATGTTTTCATTTTACTCAAAAGCAATATCAAATCTTGATGATTATGCGTATTACACTGTCACATTTTAAAGTTGATTAACTGAATATATAAGCATTTTAATTTTAATAGATAAAATTAAATAAGACATAGGGACAAATTAATTTCCATTGATATATAATCTGCTTCACTTTCTAAAAACACGATAGATTCAACATTTTTGTTGAATTTATCGTGTCGTAGAGTAGTTATAGAGATTAATCAAAATTCGCGATTCGTGGAGCAGTTATAGGGGCAATGGAAAATTTTCAAAGTATCGTTTCTGTTTTTTAAAAAAATTCAAAAATAAACTTGATTTTTAAATGTTAAATTAATATACAACCTTTAAAAACAAATTTGGCAAAATACTTCATCTTTTAAAGATGTAAAAAGAATTTTACTCGTATAATCAAAATCATTATATCGAATGCTAGGAGACGTATGTGTGACGCCTTTTATTTTGAAAAATAATAATAATAATTAAAAAGATTAAAATTCTTGTAAAAAATACATATGTGTTAATAAGAACTAGACTTATTCGTATTCTCTGTAACAGACACAGTACGCATGAAATAAAAACGAACTTTCCTTAGTTTACTGGCAGAATTATTGGTTAACAAATGAAGATTATTCTCGTCATCTTGTTGGATTCGCTCTCATTTTTATTGCATAGGATGATTTTATTCAGTTTCATCGATTTCATTTTTCCAGAGATCTCACGTCCATTTCAAGACGATTTTTATGCAAATACATTAAGAATGAATACAAACTCTATCTTCACTTTTACGCATACAATTTCTCTTGGGTGCAATCGAGTAGTTACATCAGAAGACATATAGAATTAGTTGAATTTATGCCTGAGTAGGAAATATCATTAATATGTACTAACATGTTGTTTTGAGAAAATGGCGTCAACAAAAATGTGTGTTCTTAAAATAAAGGATACACAGAGAGTGTCAAGTTCGAAAGATTGACATTATACTACATTACGATTACAATAATTGCATTTGGTTTGCTCGAGGTACATTTACATCGAAATAATATATTATTTAATTTAATATTTTATCGTCTGCTTTTATTTTAATATCCGAACAGAATATTATTGTCTACTTTAAAAATTTGAGCGTTTGCTCTTATTTTAATATTTAATTGAATATAATTGATTTTTATGGTAGAATCGTTATGTTTTTATTTTTTTAGTTGTTATCATTGGTTAAGTTTTTGTACTTGAGAATGTTTTGCTAGTGAAAATAAAAAGGCATTAGAAATTTGTAGAAGGCATTTTCTTTCTTGATAGTAATTGTTTTTGTAAAGCCTGGGGCTACGCTTACTATACGTTAATTAGTATTCATTTTTTTTAAATCAGTGATATTGATTGGGAAGCGAAGGCTACGCAGTATTAAGACTCGAAACTTCCATCATCAAATGAGTTCGCTACCAAAGGTGAAGACTTTATAATGCGAATAAATTTTTTTTAAAAAAATGTTAGAATATATTAAAATGAAATAAATAAAGCCAATTTCAAGGTTTTTTTTTAAAAAATTCAACTTATATAGTAGGTGGTACAAATTTACTGTGAAATATATAGAATCAAGATTTCGATTTAGACTATTTGTTCTATTTTTGATCTCAGAAGTAGAGTCTTACTTTTGTTGCACAACTCAAAACGCGAGTGTGTAATACAATTTGTTTGAATAGGCTAATCGAAAAAAAATATTTAGTCCCTTAGTCTTTATTATTCAAATCCTGGATACTTTGCAGTTAAGGCTGTCATCGCATAATATTGAAGAATAGGACATAAATTCGGAACATTTTTTTAAGATTGGAAATTGCTCCAATATTGATGTTACATTCTGTCTTCATTATCCTGTAAAGAGCATCCCATTTGATTATACTTCTCAATTCTAACTGAATTAATCCATTTTTTTCCGATATAAAATACCACGGTCATTAAAAATGAATTACCCAGCATCAAAATTTCCTATTTTCAACAATTAAACAACACAGAATGATGAGTAGTACATAAATATCAAGAGAAATTGTGGTCGTTTTATATTGTGAAAAATAGATGGCCCTTGAATGTTCGTGAAGCTATTTTGCGAAAGCCGTTTTAGAAGCTTTCATGGAGTTACCTAGTTGGATCGGTCGCAGTGAGCCAGATGACTTGATATTATGCAGCTGATCACCTGATTTACCTGATATGGCCCCGTGCAATTTCTTCCTTTGAGGATTTGTTAAAGATAAAGCCACCATTACCCACAAATTTAAGTGAACTTAAAACAAAGGATTTTTGCTGCCTAACAATCAATTACCTCTGACACCGAACAATGTATTTGGCAGGAATTTACATATCGAATACATATTATTCGTGTAATTAAAGGAAGTTATATAGAACACTTGTAAAAAATTTCCATATTTTCCCTTTGCATTCATGTACTACTTATCATTCTGTGTCGTTTATTTAGGAAGATACAGTATTTTCAATAACCCTGTATATTCCATATTTTATATCCCTAAACTGTAATGCTCTCTAAATGGGCTTAAACTTTACATGTTAAAACAACAAACTGCGTACTTTTTTTTTTTTTTTTTTTTTTTGAAGACGCATTATTCTACACATGCATAGGCGTTATGGAACAAATTTTTTGTTTGAAAATGTGTTCCGAGTTTGGTTCAGCCTCTTTGACGTTTGGCGAAGACATCATTAATCCAAGAAACCATCAGATTACAATCTGCTAATTTTTTTAGAACTAACAGAGCATTTGGTAATTTCTTACTGTTTGCGACTTTGGTTAAAAATTAGGAAAAGTACAAATAAATAAATAAAATATAAAACATATAAAATGTGTTAAAAAATGACCTAATATCAAAACAAAAAAAATTCAATAGAATAAATGCACACAAGTTCTTTGGCTTTCTTAAGAACTTTCATTTAAAAGGTAAAAATAATTCTTTAAATTATAGGTAATATAATCTTAAAAATAGTATATTAATTTATGAATTACTTCAACTGATACAATTTCACATTTTCTACTAAGAAGCATAATCTTTCGTAACATTATATCTTATGTAAAAAAATCATTAACATCTATTGATGATAAAAACATTTTTCTATATCTAATGATCGTTGAAGGTATTTATTTCGTATTCGAAAGGTAAAAAATAATAATAAATGGAAGAAAAAACGGTATTAAGGAGCCCTAAAAGTATTGTTGTAAATACTTACTGTTAATTTAATAATTAATCAGATATAGTTTTTAATAAGCTCTTTAATAAGATCCCTCGACCTTATTGAAATATTAATATGCTTGTTAACATATAGTAAAGAAAATGATCACAACAACAGAAACATTTCAAAATAATTAATTTTTATCGTACTAATTTTCTGAAAATAGATATTACATTTCTTTTTTTCTAAAAAATATAAATATAGACAATTTAAGCAATTATTTTTATTTTAAATTCCTTAAAATTTAGCAATTTTTATGAATTTTTTTTCTTTGAGACTTAAAATATTTTGCCAACGACAATATTACTCAATTAAAGTATTGATTTACACCAAAAACTATAAAATTTTAACTCATCAGAAGTGCGTTATTTTTAAAATGAAATGAATAGAAACAAATGATTGAAGTTTAAAATGAAAAATTTTAAAGTGAGATAGCTTTTTTCCGTATTAAAATAATTTAACATTATAAACTAGTTTTAAGACTATAGAATCAAAATTAATAAACAAACAACAATTTATTAACTTCGCCAAGACACATCTAGATATCGATATCTTAAAGCACACAGAGGCGCAATATCTACTTCTTATTATTTTTTTTTTTTTATCTAACTTTAGTTATAAGGAAAATTGAATATGTTAGATAGAAAGAAGAATCATATTAAGGTGCACAATTAAATTATGTAAAGTAGGGATTATAACAAAAAGAGTAAATAAATAAAAATGGAGTTTACGTTTCCCAAATGCTGCATATATTGAGCAGAGTACATTTAAGCGTTAATGTTTAAAAATATATTTTACTTATTCCAATAACACAGATATATAACTATATCACTTTATTTCAGTTAAACAATAGAAAAGAGAACCACTTTTACTTGGAATCTGCTTCATGATAATTTTTTTCATTTTTAAAGTTTGAAATGTAGTTAGAAAAATCCAAAAATTTAAATGATAGAAAATCGATGATACAAATAATCAAACTGATGAATATCTAGTTTTGCTTCGCCAAAGAGTTATACGAGATTTTATTCCCGCTAAAAGCTGCCTATAAAAAAGAAAATTTTAAATACTTCTTTTCTATAAATATCAAATACACATTTTGCCACTAAAATGTATCTCAAATGTTTCTATCATAAATTAATTGAGATTCTTATCACTGTCTGGAAAGTACACGTTATCAGCAAGTTCATCCACCTCGATTATAAATAAAAGATACAAAACTGTAAAACATAGAAATATTTCGAAAAATTCAAGTATTTAAATATTAAAACACCTTATTTTTCTTTTGTTCCATGGATTATCACATTTTTATTGTTCAATTGATTATTTGAAACAGTTATTTCATTTTCAGCTTGAATCGCCAAAATACGCAAGGGCTTGAAAGGACATGTATTTAAAAAGAGGTACATTTTTTTTATTTGTAATTGTAGCTGATAGAAAATCACATATAATCATTAAAAATAACAAAAAAGAAAGCTCACCCATGAATCCGAAATCCAACAATTCATTCCATCGAAAAATACATGTTCTCACAAACGTTTACAAAAAAAAAAAAAAAAAAAAAAAATCTGTATACCTTTCTCAGGCATTCTCAATTATTCACCAATTCCCATCTATTATTCCACCGCACCTTCTCCTTTTTAATTGAAAATTTAAACATAGCACCAATCGATCAATCTCAATAACGCGAACTTGTTTCATGCGAAGATGAACCACGGGGATCTGAATGAACCAGGAGTGTCAGAACCTGTTCGACGATAATAAAGTGGCAACAAGAGAAAGGTACCAATTTAAATAATGTCAAGGTCCACCCTACCACAAAGCGAAGAAGAAGAGGGGAGTATATAATTCTAATAAAAAAAACTCATCTCTCCCTACCCTTGTCATCTTTGGCCTATATCTAGAAGGACCCCGACAAGTAAAGGGGTAGGCTCCACCACACGCTCTGTAAAGGAGTGAAACCCATCACCTTGATCTATATCTCGGAGATTCTTTTGTGAAAATACCTCTTCGCGTTCCCACCCATTCAGAAAAAGGTCACGGTTATAGTTAGTGACAGTAATGTGCGAGTGTAAACACTGCCCCGTGCAAGTGAGAGCACAGGGTGCACGACAAGGTGCAGATCATTGGCGTTCTTTTTCTTCTTGTTGTTTTCTTTTATATTTAAAAGCATTAGTCATCACACATTAAGTAAAGATCGAGAATCCAACGGTTGTAAAGCGAGATGAGAATAGATACTAAAATTCTATGATCTTATTCACACTTTGCAGATGGCTTCTGGATTAAAGCTTTGTTATTTTGTTGCTGGAACCGAACCGTTTTTTAAATGCTTTGTTTGACTGTATCAATATCACGTTTGAACCGCACAGTAGGCTATTCTGTAATACGTCTTTCAGATGAGACTTGAAGGCAGCCTTATTCTTTAGCCTTTCAACATTTTTTTTTTAAATCAGAGATCTTCAACTGCCGTGCAGCCAATAGTACCTGTCTATTGTGACATATTTCCTTCATTATTTAACTCAACAGCCATCTTAAAGTCTAATTAAATGGTCAATAATTTCAAGACTCCAATTATAGACAAGCTAGAGAAAGACAACACAGTTTATTTAGATTATCCAAGATCACTCTCTCTCTCTCATCGTTCTAAACTCAGTTAATATAATTTTATTTTCTTATAATAAAGTCTTACCTTACCAAATCTCTCATTCCAATTCAAGCATTTCTTGATTTTATTGTAGATACATTTCCAAACTTAAACGATTAATTACAATAATTTTCAATCCAATGTCAATTCAATTATCAAGTAATCGTTATCCTCTATTTCCCTCCTCTAACTTTCAGTTTTATTTCGCTTTTTACCACTATCTTTAATTTAATTCACTACATTTCTTATCTTTACCTAATTTACTTAATCACGTTTTATTTTGGTGAGGGAAGAAATTGTAAATTAATGCAATTCAAATTACCAAAAGTCTCCGAAACAGTCTCAAGCAGCTTAACGTCACTCCATAGCTTGCCAAAAATTTGTTTCCATAATAATGTTCAATTTAATAGTTAATTATTTTATCAACTGATATTATAACTATACATTTCATTAATTAGATTGAATTTTCTATTAATTTATGTAATTACACATTTTACCAATTTAAATTGATTGATATATTTACAAATAACATTAATAAATCTTAATTATAGTAAGGAGCTGATTTTATATAATAATTATGTAACTCTGTGCTTTTCTCTGAAATTCTAGCCAAAAATAAGCACTTATCAAGCAAAATATTCGACGTTTAAGCTTTGCTTCAAGAATACATAAAACCCAGTTTAAAATCATCATCTAGATTAAATAATAATAAAATGTAATGCATATGTTTTAATAATATTAGTTTTTTAAATCAAACGCAATGATTTGTTGAAAAGAAAGAAATAGAAATATAGATAGCGCGTTCCATACAATGTAAATAAAATATTCTTTAGAAATGCATCTCTTGGAGCAAGAATTATTTTGGAGCAGACCATGTCTTATTTCCGAAGAAACACAATACATGATTATAACATCTATTTAAATTTGGAAAAAAATTTATGAATAACTTTTAGAATTTATTTATAGAATTCAAATAAAAAAAATAAAAAAAGAGAGCATATAAAAGATTTTAAATTATTTTTATGGAGCAAAAACTACCATTACGCAAAAGAATATTAATTCTAAAATCAAGGATTATTCTGGAAATTGTATTATTTCTTTAAGTAAGTAAAAAACTTCTATGATAACATGTTGTCTGTACATTCAAGCGAAATGTTAAAAATATGTCGTTTTTAGATATCCGTACCTTTCTTTCTATCCGCATCTCTAACTCATCTCGATAAATCTTTAGTAACAGGTTCCGTGAAAAATAATCTTCGTTATAGGTCTTTGGAGCCAAAACGTTTGAGAATCACTCCACTGAATGAATGGTTTCTAAACCTATACCATCCCCATGGTTCGGCCCATTAAGTTTTAAGTGCACAAGGAGTGGTCAGATATGTTATACCCCTAATATCCATGCGGCATGAAATATCTTCCTAATTTACATAGATTTAGCTATATCAACATTATAACTAATATTCATGGAGGAATTTCTGGAGTTTAGGCAAAGAAATATTTTATTTTAGATGATTAAAGATCCAAAAACTCCCAATTTTTAATTTTTTGGAAGGATTAAGTTAAATTATTTTTTAAAGAACTCTCTGAAATGATGAATTTACAATAAAATGTAGCAAGGGACACTTTTGTACTTGCAAGGGAATATTGATCCTAATCCCTATGAATAGTATATAGTTATATTTGCCTCTTATTAAGGGACATTTCAATTTAAGGGTCAAAATGTCTGGGCCGGTGATTGACCTTTATAGGGAGATACTACTGTATGTGAAATAGCTATCAATCGTTTCAAACAAAAATAAAACTTCAAAATTGAATACTTTTAAAAACATTTTAAATTTACGAAACGGAGAAATATTTAAAAAAACAATGAATAAAAATGCTGCTGAAGTTGAGGATAAGTTTTTGTTTGTAACTAACAAGGACATTTATAACGTGAACAACGATTGCAATTTAAAATTCCTCATTTTTTATGGGATTCATTGTAATTCTGATTATCATAATGTTTTGGTATATCGGTATCGGATCAGAGCACCACTTGAAATGCCAGGATTACTGGAAAATCACTTATAATAACACATTAAAACAGTGTACGTGTTGTTATATAAAATTTGTTGTTATATAAAATTTAACACAGTATGCGCAAATAAAGTGTCCAATGCATGAAATAACTAAAACTATAAAAAAATATATTGTTTTATATTGATAGTCAACATTATTCCATTCAAGAAGGCATAAAATAACATCCGTAAAGCTTGTTTGTTTGTCTAAAAACGCCAAATTACTGGAGTGACTTGAAAAGCAAAGTAAAGGACATGATTAATAAAAATTGTATCGTCTTATCTGATCAATAAATTTAAAGCTTTTATTTTTAACTTAAAAACAATACTATTATTTCCTAAGAATGAAAATTTGAATTATGTGTCTTGATGAGAGAATCGGAGACTATTGATATTTTAAAAGTACACGAAATAAATTTTAAAAAATCACCCAATTAGTATGAAAAATGAATGCCTTCAAAATAATAAATGTTTATCATCTTACTGTACGTGATTAAAATACTATTCAAAATTTTCTATTCAAAAATATTATTCAAAATTTTCTATTCAAAAATATTATTCAGAATTTTCTATTCAAAAATATTATTCAAAAGTTTCTATCCAAAAATATTATTCAAAATTTTCTATTCAAAATTATTATTCAAGCCTTTGAGATCTCGTGGCCTTTAATTTTAGAAATTTTATGATTGTTTCCAATGGCCTATACAAGGGCCTAACAATACAAAGTCCTAAACAATGCAATTATAAAGAGGCTTGCGAACAAAGGAAAGCGAAATGTAAGAGGGAAATATATTACTCGTAAAAGTCGAAATTGCCTTAAATGATCGTTTTAGAGTGAATTTAGGGTAAAATTGTATTTTTTATAAATTAAATTTTTTTTTCAGAATTTGTGAACGGTACCAATCCAATTATAAGAAGCCGTTCTTTCAGTTTGTTATGTAATCATCGCATTTTTACACTATTACCAAAAATTAAAGAATTTATAGTTAAGAAAACATCGGTGAAGAAACGTTAGAGACCTTATATGATTTTAAGGAGACAGAAAAAAAAGAGAAGAATGATTTATTGTTCTATATTGGTATGAGCTAGCTGCAATGCCAAGCAGCGCTCGAGATTTGAATGTTTTTTCAGCAAAACTTCATTCTGTGATTAAAATGTGAATTTCCTTAAAATCTCTACTATTTAATAAATAAATAAAAAAAAAGTAAGAACGATGGTTTCAATGATAATTCACAAAAGAACATCAGTTTATAAAACATGTTTGGTTGTTTTTCTCAGATCTGATGTTATTCAAAGATTCCATGTGGAATGGTAATAATAATTAAAGAAATGATCAATCATTTGCAATATCAAAATCATTTCGACTTCAAAAATAGTGATTGAATCAATGTTCATTAAAACTTAAAGGACCTCTGTCAAGTGACGAAGACGGCACCTGAGGTAGCACCCCATGCTTCCAAGTTTCTACATCATGCCAACGGGAGAAACTGAAACTTAATAGATTTAACGTGACTCAACTTCATGATAGGTCTATAGTGGTTTGTGTGTGTGTGTGTGTGTGTGTGTGAGAGAGAGAGAGAGAGAGAGAGAGAGAAAGAAAGAGATTATCCAGACAAAAATATCTACTTCACAATAGGTTTAAAAAAAAACTAAATTATGCATTTGACCGCATATCGAGTCACATTTGGATTCTTGACAACATATAAATTAAGACAATATATCAATCAACAAATAAAAAATATTAAATCTTTCACGAGAGATATTTGCTTCAAAACTAATAGCAAAATTAAAAGAAAATTATTATATGTATACTTTTTTTTCAAAATATTAGTTCATTGCTGGTGATAGCAGACAAAGCAAACGAACACACACACACATTTTCTACTTTGGATATTAGACTATATTTCACTATTTAATAGATAAGAAAAGAAATGAAATGAATCTAAATTTTACTAATTTGTGAGGTTTACCTGTTTATTACTTGGGTGTGAAACCAAGTTTTGTGACAAAAATTCTTTCCCTATGTAAAGAATAAAAGAACTTATATAAAACTATAATAACGATAATATATATATATATATATATATATATATATATATATATATATATATTCATAGAAAAAAAAATGTAAGGGTAATTTTGGAAAAAGCTTCCACAACGAAGCATATTCTGTTTTCTTTTCATTACGCAAATTTATTAAAATAGATTTGCTGTTCTTTCAATTCAAAGAGATGATGTCTGCAGAGATGTAATATATTTTTTATTTATTCAGTTTACAAAAAAAAAAAAAAAAAAAAAAACATTCATTTTTATAATATATAGAGAAATATCTAACCAGAATTAATGCTTTGATAAAAAAAATTGTTTGGTATCACTGCAGAGGAACTTTTGATTTCTGATTGGTCGAACCGTTTTCTAGAAGACAGTAAATAAATATATATCCAAGGTGAAGTTTCAATTATTACTAAGAAATAACCAAGATATCTTAATACAATTTATTCTGCATATTTATTTTTAACTATGCATATAATGTTGCAAATTATAACTGTTCATTTTGATTTGTTTGATTACCCCCTCGTATGTAAATATATATATATATATATATATATATATATAATTTAAGAAAAATGATTAAGATACCATAGGAATAAAATTTGCATTTTGGGGGGATGCATTTTTTGTAAGGATGCCTCCCCCTCTCTTCGACTACAAGCATTTACATTTTTTTTCTGGGGGGGGGGGGGGCGTTTTTTGTAGGGATGCTCGCCCTCCTCTCTCTCTTCGTCTACAAACACGGATCCACAGGCATTCTTTCAGAGACAGCAGAAAATAATATATATATATATATATATATATATATATATATAAGATATTCTAGGTAATATTAGTTGTGTATATATTCACATTACTTCGAATACTTAGAATTCTAATATATTTTATGTTTCTATTAAAAAAAAACATTTTAGACGATCTTTTTAGACATACTACTACAGAGGTTTTTCTGTAAAAGACAATTACATCAAATTTTATATTCATAATATGTTTACATACTTTCCCAAACAAGTTATTTACTTAACTAATGGACTTGTTCATAAAATAAATAAATAAGATTCATTTTAATTATTATTACGTTTATACGTGAGATTAATAAAAAAAAGACAATTAGTTTAACGGTGTGTGAAGTTTTCTAATGCTTTTTAAAAGATTTCATAATTTTTCGATTCTATTTTTTCCAGCGAGCCTGCACAAACTATCCAGGGTTATGCAAATATGCAAGAACTGAAACGAATTGCATTTTCTAGCTTTTGTTAACAAGTTTGCTTTCAAAACAATCGAGAATATGACAGCAGTTAAGGTTAGATGAATAGACAAAGTGAAAGCCTAAGTGATAGAGATTTTATAATTCTACTGAATTAACTATTAATGATGTTGATAATTATTAGCTAAATCCTTAGATATAGATTTAGATATTATTGTAGATGAATCTTGCATTTTATTACCTCCGGTTTTAATTAGTACAGTCAAATCTCCTATAATGCTGTGTTTTTATAACGCGATGTCCATATAACGCGGAGCGAGCGAGAGAAAAAATTGCGATAGCTCTCTAATAACCAGTCTCCTGACACTCTTTTCGTACAAAAACATTCTAATAAATGGCTTGAAAAATTTAACAATTTGATGTGTTATATATTTGTAGTTAATATTTATGGGGATGGTCTCCTTTTTATCAATTCCAGTCATCAGGGAACTCCACTAATAATGAATAAACAATAAACATATTGCTCTCTTTTAATTTATTCTAAGATTGCATTTAAATGAGTTCAAGCGTGTGTACAACAAAGTTCTTTTGATTTGTTTAATATATGTTATTGCATTAGTATAACATTAATTGTACAACATTAGCGAATATCTAAGTAATATTGCCGTAATATTTTCCATAAAAAATAATTATCTATAGGTTTGCAAAATGGCTGAAATAAATAGAAGTAAAAGTTAAAATATTTATCTTGTGGACAAAATCCGAATTTTAAATAGTTTGAAGGATAGAGAAAAATATCGTCTGCTACAAATTCATTAAATTTTAATGAATATACAATACGGACTTAAAAAAAAAAAACAGAAAAAAAAAATAAGAAAAACTAATTGAAGAGGGTTGTCCGTATATGACATGTTAATGTGTTTAAAATGGAACGAGTTCTGATAATCTGGTTGGATGACTGTATAACCCAAAAGATACCTGTGTGCGGAAATCCAATAATCAATTTAATACGTATCAAATCAAGTTTTTTTTTTTTTATTGGAAACAAATTTTTAGTGTATAATTTTATTATATGAACTATGTATTATATTCTCAATAAACTTAAATTCAAATAAGAAACATTGTACATATTCATTGCTCTATTAATATTATAAAATTTTATTTATAAACCGTATTAATAATAACTCGATACTTTGCAAATACAGTTTTTATATATAAATCTGATTTATGTACGATTTATTTATTTCTGAGATTTTATATAACGTGCTACGAATTCGTTTAATTCATATTAATGCTACGTTCTTTGTAACGCGGCAGTGGTTTCCATATACTAGTAAGGTGATATAAATTATTCTGATTTGTCTTATTTCTACGTTTCTTATAACGTGGTTTCTATAGAATGCATTTCCTAATTTAAATTAATTCTGAGTTTTTCTAAAAACGCGGTACGAATTAACTGCGTTATAAGAGACGGCTGTATATTCTAGTAGAGACTAAATTTGTTTATTCTTCTCAAGCTGAGAGGAGTAAATATGTTGTATCGCCGCTCATTGTAGTCAAATTAACAGTCACTGATGAAACAAATTCGGAATGTAAAGAAGAAAAGTCGGAAAAAAAACTAAATCACATTATTAACAATTACTTTAATGCTCTCTCTATATATTACATGTCTCAACTCGCCTGATTCCTAGTAATAATCCTAGTTATTAATCCTAATATAACTAAATATTGAAGTTCTTGCTTACAAATTCACCCGTGTAGAGTGAGCTACTTCTTACATACTGAAGTTTCGACGCTTTTTTACAATTCACTCAGATTAGAAAACACCTCGCTTTTAATCACAGAATATCAGTTACTGCAATTCACTCTTCTTACATACAAGCATCAACCGTCTTCTCTCTTTACAACTATCTCCAATTCCTTACAATTCTATTTCGCTATTTTACCACTATCCTCATTTAAATCATTACACTTCGTACCTGCATCTAATTTGCCTACATCACGTTTCATTTGACTGGAAAAAAGTTGGAATTTTATGTAGTATAAATGACAAAAGTTCCCAAGGTTAGTGAAGGGCGAAATGCGACTAGCCCAGCGTCACAATGTTTGATGAATTATATATTAGTTAAGTTTATTTATGGGCTTGTATCCGAACTATCCGATACTAGAGAATCAATCGAGTCAATTCGCAGGAGAAGGAAAATATATATACTAAATTTAAAGTATTATTTCATAAGAACTCGCTTTTCTATTTCTGTGAAATTTTCTCTCTATAGTTAAAAAAGTGTACAACGAATGTTTAAAAAAAATTTAATTCTTGAATAATTTCCCCTAATGAAACGGGGGGGGGGGTTAATTCATTCTTGTTTGCGTTTAGCATGTCGAAAGCCCATTTTACAATAAGTTATTTAATCATTTATCCATTCAGTCGATTCATCTGTTCACAAACTCTAATTTTAGAAAAGTAATAAATATATTTATATCCTATCATTATAAATATTTTCATTTTATGAAATATTTTTTGTCTTATATAAAAATCCCTCTGCGTAATTTTAAATAAACTTATTTGCATATGTTCAACATTTTTTTCTTATAGAAATTGTTCTCAATTGTTTACTTTTGTCTTTTATGTGCAAGAAGCTTAAAAAAATATTCACTCACATATTATTTTATTTCCCCCCTTTCTTTCAAAAGTGAATAACATTACCATTATTGATATATAATGGTGGATTTGAAGACAGCAGCTTGATATGGATGTCCTTTATCGAAAAATTCTTTTTAATTTCTTCAATGAGTGTAAAATTATTTTTAAGTCACATACTATACTTGCTTCTTTTTTGGACATCGTGACATGTGATCCTTTGCTTTTTGTTATGTGAAGGCGTCATAAATTCATTTTTATCATTTCAGTTTCATTACGTAGTATCTGGATTTAAATTTTATCTCAAAGATTTCGGAACGATTGAATTAGATTTCATTGATTTGTACCTAACATGTATTGAAGTGACAAAAGTCATAAGATAGCAGTAAGTAACATCGCGTAAGAAATGTATAATTGGGTAGCGCATTGTCAGGACTTCCATTTGTACAAAGTGACTGGTGTGAAAAGTTTTCTGACATGAGATTCCGAACGCACGGCGGGAATTAACAGACTTTGAATGCGGAATGCTAGTTGAGGCTAGACGTTTGGGACATTCCATTTCAGAAATTGTTATGAAGTTCAACATTCCTCGACACATAGTGTCAAGAGTATGTCGAGAATAGATAATTTCAAGCATCACCTCCCACCGCGGTCAACGTAGTGGCCGACAGCGTCTACTTAATGACCGAGACCAGCGACGTCTGTGTAGAGTAGTCAGTACCAGACAAGAGCAAAACTGTATCACATAACAGCAACAATACATGTGAGAAGTACGATAGACATGTTCGTGAGGACAATGCAGTAAAATTTGCTACAGACATGATACGGCAGTTGAAGACCGACTTAAGTGCCTTAACTAGCAAAATGCTATCGGTTGCAGTGTCTCTACTGGACTCATGAACATATCGGTTGGATCCTAGATGACTGGGAAATTGTTGGTTGGTCAGATGAGAGATGATTCCAGTTGGTAGAGCTGATTGTAGGGTTTGAGTGGGGCGCTGACTCAACAAAGCCCTGGACCCAAGTTTTCCATAAGACACTTTGCAAGCTGGTAGCGACTCCATAATGGTATGGACTGCTCTTATATGACATGGACTGGGTTTTGTAATCAAACTGAGTCAATCATTGACTGAATATGGATTTGTTCAGTAGACCTTTTGCAAACATTCATGCACATGCATCCAAACAACGATAGAATTTTCCAGGATGACAATGGTCCAAGTCATCGGGCCAGAATCATTCACGATTGGTTTGGGGAACATTCTGGACAGTTCCAGCAAATGATTTAGCCACCTAGATCGCCAGACCTGAATCTCATCAAATATATATCAAACATTATCGAAAGGTCGGTCACTTTTCATGCGCATAAAATCTTGCACAGGTTACATTTTCACAATAATGGACAACAGTAGAGGGAGCATGGCTGAATATTTCTTCAGGAGACTTTCGACGTCGAATTGCTGCACTTTGTCGCGTAAAAAGATATACCACACGATATTTGGAGGCATCCTATGACTGGCATTTCGGAGTAAATTATAATAAAAACAGGAAGTAACTAAAAATAGAAATGAATTTCTTCCTTCATATTTCTTCATTATGTAGTAACTAATTTTCTTTTCAATACGTAGAAACTAAAAAGTTAAATTTGAAAAATATCATAGTTCGTACATATAGGTAAAATGGCATAAAATCGGTAAAAAAAAAAGGAATTTTTTTTTGTAATTCATTTGTAAAGCGGTTCGTAAGTCGAAGTACCATTGTATTACCTCATCCTATTATTAGCTAACAGTATCATATATTATTTCTTTAAATTCCTAGTACTTAATAAAATCCGTTCATTTCAACAAAAGAAATCTTTTATGTAAAAATATCGAGAGGAAATAAATCTCGTGCACTTGGTAAGCTGAAAATAAAATTTTATTTAGTTTTTTTTCCGCTATAGTACATAATCTCAAACAATGCAAAACGAAAAGAATCACAAAACTATTTTATATCTTTTTTGAAAGAAGTGACGATTTTTCACAACGAACGTATTCTTTAATATGTCTACCTTTTCTGAAATTATTCTAAAGGAACAAACAGTTTACTTTACATATTGTTTTTTCCAATTAGATTTTTAGAGTAAATAATGGTGTATATTACATCACCAAAACTGAAGTTTAGAGCAACAATAATTCACAACTTATCATTAAAAAATTTGTGCTGCTTGAATTCATCGTCTATAACTCTAGTACAGTGTTTCAGAAACTTCTTCCTCAATGTAACCTTTGATTATCCTAGGATAATTCCCTAATTATGGCGAAAAAAAAATTTATGGATCCGTAAAATATGGTCTCTTTAAAAAATTATTTTCTCGGGTATTTTAGCCTATTTTGTTGTTCAACAAAAGTTCACATTCGTGATTAAAATAATTATGACGAAACTTTCATTTCGCATTATTTTTCTTCAACTTTCATACTTTGTTATAAAAATTGTAAGGATCGATTAGACTCAGGTTGACTTCTGTTTATTCAAGGCCGCAGCAAATATTTTATACAACTTTATATCGTTAATTTTTGCATTTATAAAACAGACAGCACATTTAATGTTTCATAACTCCCCTTTCCGCTTTATTTCCTTACTTTCTAATCCCTCTAATCTACTTATCTCCTGTTCGCATAAACTGTTTTCAATAATTAAAGCTCGAGAAGAAAGAGAATTTTTTTGATTACAGATTTATTATGCTTTACAGCCATTGTTTAAACTAAAGTTATTTATCTATTAGTGGAATACATAAAATATAAGATGTCATAACTACAACCCATGCTATCATGAAATAAATGCAATAAAGGGGTTCATCAAGCTCATTCAATGTACGATGATTATTTTCGAAATATTATCAGATCAAATATTATCAGACACTCTCCATTGAATCCTAGAATCTTCCAACAAAGGTTTGTATCAAATTTTAACATTTTGTACATATCACAAGCCAAATACCAATAATATGGTCTCTTATCTTTCATTTCGAAACTATATAACTGTTTGAGGTTATATTCGAAATTACTAAATTACTGTGCTTTATCGGGTATGAATCAATTATAAAGAAAAAAAAAATAAGTATGATTCCATCAGCTCTAAGTACGAGTATCTTAAGGGGACTTAGTACCTTACGAAATCAAAAGGAGAATATTTTGACAAACTTTTTTCAATTCTTCATAAAACAATAATTTTTGCTCATTTCAGTATGAAACTTTGCCAGTTTGTGTAATAAAGTGCATAGTTTAAAATACTGGCTCAAGTTTTGCTATTAAATTAATATATTTTCTTATACAACATGAAATATGCGTACAAAAATTTGAAAAATAAATTAGCTTACCTCACGTTACCCACAAGATACCTTTTGAAAGATGTACAGTAGAACCATAATTCTTATACCAAATTAAAGCTAAATAATGACCTTATTCTGTAAACCTCAAATTTTAAATTTACCTTACATTAAAAAAAATTGAAAAATTAAAAAAGTTATCAAGTTTGTATTTAGTAACTTTTTTTTCATGTATCATGTTATAAAATAAAATCTAATCATCCTATTAACAAAATTGAGGTTCACAGAATAAAAATTTACAAGTACAATACTCATGTAAAATTTTAAAGCTCTGCATGCAAAAGATTTTTTTTAATCCTGTGGGAAAGTGTGAAAATAACAAACTGAGAAAAAGAGGTTTGTTTACATTGCATTACATAGAACACGCCACTTTAGACATTTACATTTTTTGTTGCACAGGACGTAATAATTGTCGGATTTTGACGCGGTTTGTTTTAAAATGCTCCTAACATTCAGTACCATTTTTTAAAATCAAATTTGAAAAATCGAACTTTTGAAGGTGCAAAGGTACTAAGTCCCCTTAAACGCGAATACAGAGGCGATTCTAACCTTTTTCTATATTACTAACCACGGAATTTATAGAAAGATGGTAGCGATTTTTGTCATAAGAAAGTTAGAGTCTTGATATTATTTCAGTTTCTATTCATTTTCAAATGAATGAAACACTAAGTCTGTTCCCAATATTTGCAGAAATTTCATGTGATTGTTATAAAAGTTTTAAAAATATAATTTTCCCTTAAATTAGATAACAAGGCTATTATCCTAAAGGGTACAAGTATCAAAGTTAGAATATATATATAATTAGAATGTTTTACATATATTATATATTATATATAAAATCGGTAAATAGATTGAATTATCTAGGTATTTGACATAATTCTGGAATTCTTGCAATTTTTAATATTAACTTATTATAATTAATACAACACTTAACATTTTTGAATTAAAAGAATTTCTTTTAAATATCAAGTAAATAAAGATATAAATGTATATATTTGAAAAACCTCCTCTCAATCTTTATTATTATTATTTTAACGTTTGGTTCTTAACAATAGAAATAATTTTGAGCACATTTTTTAAATATCTTTTTCGTGATTCTTTTTTATCAGTTGGCAGATCAACGAAGTAAGTTTGTGAAAAAATATAATTTCCTAATGATTACGTTTGTTAAATGGTGAATTTGTTTTGTATGTGTATTGATTTGGATAGCAAAAAACTCAATACGAACATAAGAACTTATTTTATCGACTTTAATAGTAATTATATTTTTGAACAAAAATTACTTCCTATTGCTTTCGCATTCGAATATATATATAAAAAAAATTGGAAAAATTAAATATTTCAAAATCAAACAATCACAAATTTTGTAAAAAATTTTTAAAAATAATTCATCGTTTTAAGGTAGAAATATGTGGATTTTTAAAACTCCATTTTTTTCAGCATATTCTTTTAAATTTTTTGATTTACATTATTCTAATAGGGATTTAGATAATTTAACTTATAAATAGTTATTTGAATTGTACCATCTGTATTTTAATTAAGTATAGCACTAAAAATTTAATATATAAGTTTGCTTCTGATGTAATTAAATTTTATTTTTCTTGAAGAATCATATTCTACATAAAAGTCGAATTAGTGTTCAGGAAATTATTATTATGCATTTAATAAGAATTTTCTGAATTAAACGATAAAATTATATGCGTGAATGTTTTACTTAGTCAAAGTATAAAATATAGTCAAATTATACTAGATATCAAATGAATTACGCACAAAACGTTCGTAGTCAATTGCAAACAATGACGAATTTAAAATTGTTTTTCAAAACCTTTTGAGGAACTGATAATAATGCAATATATTTTCTTATTTAAAAAAAGACTGCCAAATATCTCAAATGTATCATAGATCAATCAGAAACGCCAATCTTTACAGCGCCATCTTGTGACATTTATACGAACCATAAAAGATTGAAAGCAAAGTCCAAGCAGTCAGAAATAAGAAGCCAAATAGCTTTAATAGCTGCTATTCTGAATAAAGAAATTTAATGACAAACTTAAACTGCAAATAAAACTAATTTTTACGAAGCAAAAAATAAATATGTAACTAAATAAAAAAAAAATTTATTATTCAACGTCGCAATTTAATGTTTAAAAAATCTTGTACTTTAAAGAGATTTATTTCCAAAGTAATATTTAAAAATGTAAAAAAAGCCAACTATAAGAAAATTATATTGCAGATTGAGAGTTATGCAACGCAGATGTTAATTAAAACAAGGAGAAAGTAGATATTCAACAATAGCTTTATTGAGCATCAAAAACGAATAGTACAAAGTCTGATAATAAAATTGCAATTATAGTTACAATGCAAGTATAGTTAAATACATAAGAATACAGTCAAAACGATGTAAATTTGGAATTAAATATATTTAACGATTAATGTATTTATGTCACTGGATACTTTTCATACTTACCTTTGGTGGAAATATTTTTATTTAAAAAAAATGTAAATTATATTCCAAATAATAATGAATTTACCATTTTTTTTCTCATATTGAAGAGCAATTCATACCTATTATATCCTTGACAATAGAAATACCTGAAATGAAAAAAAAAAACACTGGAATGATACACAGAAATGGAAAAAATAATATGGTTAAGATTTTTTTTAAAATTGAAATATCAAAAATGCACAGAATACTATTGCTGAATACAGATTATAATTTAATTTCTTTTCCAAATATTATTTATGAAGACGAAAACTATTTTTCAGAGTAAATTGTTTTTTCCAATAATGAAGATACTCCGTGAAAAACTGAAACAACAATATCTATGAATTTTAATAACTCTTGATATTTGTCACGAGTACACAAAAACGAGATCAACTAATTTTTCGTATTTACTTTTTGGATTACACACAACAACCGAGTATTAAATGTAATTATTAAATATACTGAAGTAGATTTTGAAATTACAATAAAATAATTCTAATATATTTTTTTTTTATTAATTTGGCGTTTTTCAAATATTTTTTTTTACATAATTGTATTTTAAAAATTCACTGAAACGCACTATAGCATTTGATATTTCTGAAAGTATACTAAGTAAAAATTTTAAGTTTATATTAAAAAAATAAGAGCAAACGATAAATTAATGAAGCAGACAATAATATTCAGTTCAGATATTTAAAAAAAAGCAGATGATAAAATATTTAATTAAATACATCTTAGCAATGTAAATGTACTTTAAGCAAATTAAAGTAGTTATTAATTTTAAAATCAGAATGTATTATAATGTCAATCTTTTGAACCTAACACCATGTATTCTTTATTTTATGCCAAACATTTTTACTGGCGCCATTTTCTCAAAACAACATGTTAGCAGATGTTAATAAAAAATTGTATAAGACAGATAATAAGATATTAAAACTAAAACCTACTTCGAGACACCGTATTCCATAAAGATATTTTTTTGTTTCGAAGTAAATTTAACAGTGTGACATGAGTTACGACTTACAAAACAATCGTATAGTTGCATTTTAAATCAGTAATGTTTAAGTTTGAGAAATTGAGTAGTACGTTTATATCAAAGATAAAAGTCGAGAATTTTTTTAAATCGTCGAAAATTGTATTAAATTGATAATTTAATATTTTTAAAGCATTCAAACTTGCGAATATGAATTTACTTATTTGTGAAGAAAAAAGAAATTGTAATTAAAAATTCTAAAATGCCTCAATCTAGTTATCATAATCATAACATTTACATTTTGAGCTCGATATGTAAGAAATATTCAAACAGTCACATTTAATAAAATTCAAGTTAACTAACAATCTACAAATGTTACGTTAGATTTAAGTTCGTAATCTTTATTTTTATTAGTTATCGTTCTCTTTCATTCGTTATAATATGAAAAAGGTACATAAATATCTCTATTAGTTATCAATACAAAAATTGGAACAAGATCTTTCAGGATAACTCTCGGAGCCCATTTCGTAGCCATCTTGAATATGTCATTAAAATCATGTTTAACTACATTAGCAACAAAAAAAAAACAGTAATGGAAACTTCCAAATGCATAAATTTTATTATTATTATTATTATTATTATGCTTATACTTTGTTCGATTCAAAAAATTATATAAAGTAGCATTGTGAAATTACTAAATCAAATATTTCTTTTACAGCCATATAGAAGCCTAATTTGATTATACATATACAAAGAGCAATTTTTTTTTCAAAAGTATCGATTGAAAATCGAATATGAAATAATGCAAATTATAAGCCCTTGATACAAAAAAAATACCTATCGTAATGAAACATATATTTTTCGAATAATGAATTTAAAAAATAGAATTATTTGCGCATTTTAAGCATCAACTTCACAGACGAATATACTGAAGCTTACAATCAATTATAAACTTCAAACTCAAACAACAAAGTTACGGGTAAGGAGTCTCCTTAAATTATTCTACAAGGACTAATGGCAAGGACGCAGAACAAATGACTGTGAACAGCTCTGACACCCGTGTGATTCGTCCATAGTCCTCCAATCACTAATGGCTTACAAGGATTAAAGGCCCAAGTTTAGACTAGGAACATCTTGGGTCGCTTTAATGATGTCTATCCGTCGCACGGTTCATTTATTACACGTCTAATAGGTGGGCAAAGATGGTCAGAGGGAAGGGCCAATGCATGTGGACACACATGTTGGACTGCTCCAGTCTAAATTATTCCAATGACAGTCACCGAGCCCAAGGGAATTAGTGTTTCCATTTACAATTTTAACGCAAGCAACAAGAGCTGCTGATGAATTTAGATCTATGTAGGAAGACTTGT
Source organism: Nephila pilipes (assembly GCA_019974015.1). Classification (NCBI taxonomy): domain Eukaryota; kingdom Metazoa; phylum Arthropoda; class Arachnida; order Araneae; family Nephilidae; genus Nephila; species Nephila pilipes. The sequence continues at coordinate 64,537 of BMAW01019319.1, forward strand.
AATTGGCATAGCAGTGAGAATTGAGGAGGTTTCCAGAGTGGAGGGAAATGTCGTTAAGATGGGAGAAAGATCATTGTAGTTTTTTAGATATACTTTAATTTCTGAGAGAGGCTTTAATTATGAAATCATTTTAGTTCTTTTAAAACATGGATGTATCTCAGTTTTGGGTCACACATCGAATATTACAATTGTTTCACACTTTGGGGGAGGAGAGAGAGATGGATAGCGCGGCAAGTTTCATGGCTGGTGATGAACAAGTCAAGTTATGAGTATGAGCCGTGATTCAACCAAAGATATTTGTGAATAATATAGGGTATAAATATTACTATAATCGTTCCATGTTCTTTTATGAAATAACTGTTGTAGTAATCGAATAATTGTTCAATTATATAAAATAGAAATAACTCACTCGAATTGGGAGAGTACCGAGTTTTATTTTACTGAATTTTCAGTTTTGAAAAAGTATTAGAGCCTGGCCAACATCTGAAACGTTATTTCGTTTAGACATCTTCGTCTTTCTTGCTCACTCTCACTACAACTCACTCCCATTACAAATATATATTTCGGTGAAGCGCTAGCAGTGCCACCAGTCTTGACGATTGAATATTGAATTTCTTTCGAGTTTTTGAATTACGTGGTGTGGAAATCGAAAAAGTGAGATAATTGTGTGTTTGACAATAGTATAAGATTTGTTGACAATATGTCTCGTTTAACAAGAATCATGACAGTCTAGTGATTATGGCCGAATACTTCATGATCACAATGTTCCAATCGAGTCCCGGGTTTAAATTCTAATACCACCCAAGCTCTGTGGTGTGGAAGAACGGTGAATGCAGCACGATTAAGTATAAAAGGTCAAAATAATAATAGAACTAGCATCGTTATAAGCACAACTTATTAAATCTAAAACAGAACTGGCCTCTCTTATTTTCTACTCATACTGTGGTGTGGAAATCAGAGAGTATGGTTCGATGTTGTCTTCTTAGGATGATGTCTTCTTCGCTTATTGTGGTTCAGAATTGTGAGGTTTATCACTAGTATCTCTAGTGTCATCTGGACTATTCATTTCAATCGTTCATTGAAACAAATCAATCTTTATTTATTTTTTCTTTTTGTAAATTAACGTTGTTCTAGAAATGCAATCCCCAACGAGGTATTTGTATCGAATCTCGTTATTTCGAACTATTATCATGTGGTGAAGATGTGACTTCTGAGTTGGTCATATTTATCTTTTGCAAGCTCTAGGGTTTTCAAATATTTAGAATGACCACTAATACACCCGTGCGCAAAATTAAAGAGAATTTGCAAATTATGTCTGTTTTTACAAAAAGTACAGAACCAAATGTACTAATCATGTTGTAGAAGAATTATGTAAATATTCATAGTCGAATACATAAGCGTACACGGGCGTTTCTGCAAAGCTGTTACTGTGGAGAGGATATAAAAGCACGGAGAATTGTCAACGATTTGTATGCTTGTACTCCTCCACGACAATCGCCGTATATCTCGTAAGAGTGGGGAAATTTTATAAGACATCAAGTAAAATGAGTAGACAAGAACGTATGGATGACGGAATGTGATGAAGAATTGTCATTAAATTGGAGGCAGCCAGTCACTAGCGCAGGTGGCTATTGAACTCATTGTAACGTCCAGTGTCATTAGTAATTTGTGGAAACAGTTTTAGGACACTACATCCACACAGAGAAGACCTGTCGAACAACATCCAAAACGACGAACGAGAATCGTTATCTGGCACTTGCAGAGTGGCGAAACAAGACCGCTACAGCTTCACAGCTCTCACGTGAGCCGTATGCTGCTACTGAAACCCCGAGTATGACGGTCTACAGATGTCCGAAGGCTTCATGAGAGAGGGATGTATGCCAAAAAGCCCTGTTGTTTGCGTCGCATTGCAAACAATGAGTCAATGTACACATAAGAAAATACGTTTAGCATACTGGAGTCTTGGAGCAATTTCAGTGGAGTACAGTGTTTTTTATAGATGAGTCGAGATTCAGCCTGGACTACTCTTATTCTTGGTGTACCTGTATCTGTAGAAGGACTGGAACACGATACCATTCCTCCCTCGTCAGGGAAAATAATCATTACGGTGGCGGTGGAGGTATAATGGTTTGGACAGGCACTATGTTGGACGGCTGCCCCATAACTGCTCTGAGGTATATAACTTTACGTTCGACTTTCCAGGGGCATAATTCGTCCTAGGTTCCTGTTAATGGATGACAACGCTTAACGACATAGAACTCGGCTGGTGGATAACTGCCTGGAAAGTGAGAATGCTCGTCGCATGGATTGGTCAGCTAGATCTTCTGACCTTAACTCTATTGAACATGTCTGGGACGTTCTAGATAGAGCAATTTTATCTCGCTATTTCTCTCCAAGAATCATCGTAGTGCTAAAAACTGTCTTGTTATAGGAGTCAGATTGACTGCCACAGGGACTCCTCAACTGCCTCCTGTCCAATATGCCGTCTAACTGTCTCCTGCCTGGTTGTGAGATGAGACTCTACCCCATATTAAGACTCATTTTCATTTCTATATCCCAACGTTGATTTTGGACATCCCTACAGTATTAGCTTTACAGATAACCATGAGTACGTAAAATGAATTTTAATCGGTACATCTTTGTTATAAAAGTATATTCATATCAAATTTCATTAAAATCTGTTCATTAGTTTTTCAGAAATCTGACATTATGTGCAAATCCTCTTAATTTTGAACACGAGTGTTCTTTTTTGGTCAATATTAAGAAAAAAATGTATTCAGTCGGTTTCTTTTGTAAAGCACAGTTATGTTCTTTTTCAGTTCCTTAAATAGCATGGCCTTCATCACCCTCCACATGTGAACTTTAAGAATCAGCTCGATTTATCGAGCAGTGGATTAATTAATTAATCAGTTAACATCACAATATATTCCCTTTAAACCATTAACATTGATACTAATTTTGTCAAGCTGCCAAAAAAATCGCAATAGACATTCCAATTTTTGACAACTGTACTTTTAAAGTTATGTTTCATAAAAAAAAAAAAAAAAAAAAAAACGTGTTCATGTCATATTTCTTGTTGCAAAATTATTTCATAACATTAATTTCAAAATGGAGATGAAATATCATACAAATATACATCAGAACTAAATAAATAACATTCCGAATATAAATACAATAAGCATTTTATTATCATTAATAACAACAAAGTTTAACTCTCTTTCATATGGTAACATGATCAATTAAAATAAATTATTTTAAAATACTTGAAACCTCTCGTTATAAGAAAAACAGAAAAAATAATTTTAAAGTTATGCCTTTTTCTAAATTTTCATGAACTTATGCTTTATATTTACATCGTCACATCTTCTTTATTAAAGCGTTCCGTTATTATAATACAACATTTTGTTTCACTTGATTTTTAAGAGCTTATATAAGGCGAGAAAAATGATTGAATTCTTTTGATGTACAAACTAGCTGGACATGGTTTGTAAAAAAAGTGCCATTAAAGATTTCACAAATTAACACAAAAGAAATAGCAAAAAGGCAGTTCGAGTGGCAATGTTAGTGTTTAAGAATGTTAATATTTCGAAAAGTGTTTTAATTTTTTTTTATTCGGATATTAAAATCGAGAATATTCTTCAGAAATGAAAAGAAAAATTCAATATAAGGGTGAAAGTAACAATTATTTAATCTCAAATACAGTTTAAAATTGTCATTTTAAAACTTTTTTTTTAAAAAAAAAAGAAGCACAGTAAAGTCAATAGTAAAATAAAGATAAATTTTGAACAGAAAGGTCATGGCAGCGGTAGCCTAATGGTCATGATCGCGAACTCGTGGTCGGTGTTATTTTCCTCGAGTCGTGGGTTTGAGCCCAGATGCCACAGAAGACTCGCTTGTATTGGGGCTAATGCACGTTAAAACTGATTGAGACCTTAAGTCCTCCCACTGGCGTGGTGTGGAAGTCTGGAGCGGAGGTACCAGCTCAAGTGACGTCATTGTCAATAGCCATCGTGTTACTTCAAAGTGCGACGCAAACATAGACAAGGATGATGAACAGAAAGGTCGGATCTTAATTTTGCATGATTTCTTTGTTAAACTTAAGATTAATGCAATGTTCGAAATATATGAGTACATAAGACTTCAAAGTAATTTAACAGAGAAATTATAAATTATTGGAAAGAACTAGTACTACAAATATCTTTAAGGCATTAAAATTATTATTACTTTTTTTTTCTGATAAAAGATTTGTTAAATATAGACAAATATCAAGTTTCATATAAATTAAAAATCATTCGAGGATTATAATTCGTAGTATACGTAAGGATTTAAAATTAATTTGTAGAGAAAGGAAAATATGCATGTGACCACTCATTAATTGTGTTCTTTTACATTCTTTCGAGTTGTTTAATATTCTAAATCTTAAGAAATAACTTACATCTCTTTGTACTTAGTTTACATTTTTTTCTCTTTATACATTTATACACTTTACACATCTACATACTTCACACATGTTGGTGTCTCAGTTACTTTTTTTAATATATAAAAAAAACCTAATATATATATATATATATATATCATGGGAATAGTGTTTTAATTCTGATATATGAAATATTTGCTACATAATTTTACCAAAATTTGAGATTCTACCTTTTTTTTCAATCAAAAACTTGCCGCACACGGTGATCTAAAAAACTTAACTTACTTAAAATATTGTGAACAAGAATTGAGTAATATAATAATTAAAAATAAAATCTTTTCCAAGTATAGAAATAACATATTTTAATAAGCATTTTACAGATAATTGATTTTAATTAAATGTTTTAAAAATAATCAGTAAAACTCTGTTCTCGAATATTTAAAAAAAATATCGCAACTTCTTAATTTTTCATTTCACATAGAATTTTGACAAGAAGACATACTTTAGACTCTTTAAATATTCTATGTATAAGCCTTTTATATTTATTTAGTTAATATCTATATTCAACATGAAACATAGTGGTTGCATTTTATATTTCACGATGCAATCAGAATATAAAATTTAGTTTTGTATTTAAATGATGGATAATAAATCAAAATTCTAAGCCAGAATATAAATTAATTTCGAATTTCCATCTAAATAGAAAAATACGAACCTTGATTTAAATCTTAAGCATTAATAATTCGATAACATAGGATGAATTTTATTCAATCGCATAGTTTGAAGTGAACTGAATATTCACCCGAGTAAAAAATCCTGATATTCAAAAAAAGAAGTTATTAAATTACATTAAAAAAATTACCAAAAGTGTCATCTTGCGTTTATTTTAGGTTAAAAGAATTAATAAAACATCATTCTAGGTTCACCTGAAAATTTGCAATTGTAATTAAAACTAATTTTTTAGTGAAATTGAGTTGCTAAATAAACGAGTAAAAGATGGAATACCGGCGCATTGTCTCGGTGGAAAAATTTGTCGGAAGGATTCGTCGTCAATTCCTATAATCTCAGGAATTGCACCGACGGTCAGATGGAACCAGATTACCAATTTTTTCGATATTGTCATCTGTTTTTAACGTAGAAGGGCGACCCGGGCGTGAATCATCTTCAACGTCTTCTCGGCCATCTTGAAAAAGCTTAAACACTCAAAAATATAGACACGCACTAAACATTCATTGCCGCACACTTCTTTCAATAAATTGTAAGTTTCAGTAGCGTTCTTTCCAAGTTTCATGCGAAATTTCACAACAATTCTTTGTTTACTTATTATTATTATTATTTTTTTGAGAAATAAAAAAAAAAACCTAATGCGAACGAAGACTACAGCTATACGTATTTGTTTACAGAAACGAGAGGTGCTGCATTTGAAAGAGAATGTTTCACGTTAAACTGTTGTCGGTCGTTGACGTTTGGCGCATGCATACTTCTTCTGTAGCAGCGTCAATCTCTTTATTTGAAAGCCACACCTCGAAAATCCAAAATTAACAATATATTTTTAGCTATGTTGAAGTCCAGCTACTGATGTTTAACTATTTTTGTAACAACAGATTTCGAAGGCCACGATAGCTTAGTGATCATGATCGCGGATTCGCGGCCTGTGTTGTTTTCATCGAGTTGTGGATTCCAACATTGATACCACTTTCGTCCCACCGTGTAGCGGGGTTGTTGCACTTTAAATATGACAGAGGTCCCAAGTCCTCCATTTGGCATGTTGTGGATGTTTGGAGAGGGATGTACCCGGTCAGGTGTCGTCCTCGTCACTTGACTGAGGACCAGAATTATGAGGTCCATTGCCAATAGCCCTCGTGTTGCTTCTCAATGCGACGCTAATAAGCAATCATACCTATATATTTTGATACATTTAATTTTCAGAACACTTACAAATATAATAATTTTTTGAATCTTAAATAGTATAAGCAACACAACGTCTCAAAATAAATCAAAAATTAATTTTTAACACTACTGAGTTAAGGTTACTAAGTTTTCTTTGAGGGTTATTTTTTATTTTTATCTTAAAAAAAACATATTAAATTTGATTTTTCCATATCATGCCCTAATAAAAAAATTTGTTTTACGAATTCTATAACTATTTCTCACTACATTAGCAATAAATTAATTGATGAAAATATGCTCATCTCGAGATAATCTAGAAGACAAGTTTAGTTCTAAACTTTAGTTTTAGAAGTTTCAGAAACTTTAGAACAATGCGGTAATAGACAAATATAAAGGAGACACCGTATGACCAAAATAACGAGAACAATTTCTTTGCCTTATTTTCATTGAATGACTTTTCTAAATATAAGTACAATATTTCATTGCTTCAGCTACATAATTTAGCGAGTTATTTAAATTTTCTTTAACTATCTACTAAGTCATATTTCATTGACCTTCAAAATTTTAAATCACTTTTTCTCAGCATTTTATTTTTCGTGACAATCATGTACTTAAACTGTTAAGGCATTTTTGTAATCAATGCGAAATTTTAAAATTTCCCTCGTTGTTTTGTATAATATCTTTGATAATTCTATGCATAGAATAAGGATTTAGAAAAATGGTTATTTTTCTTAAAAAAATTCACAAAATTAGATATAACTGTTTTATGACATTTTCTGTAGTGATGTGAAGAAAAAAAATATGTAAAACTGTAAATAATACTAAAGAACAACTAAAACTACGTACAAAATTGTGAGAAACGCTTCTAAGAAATCGAGAAAAAAATTGCTTAAAAAATATTAAAATTTGTAGAAGAAGTAAACATTTTAAAACATAGAAATATTTTGAAAATATCATGTTTTTAAATAATTGTTTGTTTGAAAATGAAGTTGTTTTTTTTTTCACTGAAATGCAAATTTCATGCGTGTTCAAGTAGAATGAATAAAAAAAAAATCTGATAAATATCTAATTAAAAAATATTGCTTACAGGGTACTGTCCCCTTAACGTGGCGATCCAAATTTACACTAATATAAGCATTCAACAGAAATGCATACTTATTACATATGTGTTTAGATATTTCAATGTTTGTATAGATATTTTGATAGAATGAAGAGAATGTTATTAAAATGCTATTCTCGGAAATCAGAGTTGTTAACAATTTTTTCTAAATTACGCAAAAATTATAATGGTAATTATTAAAAATATTTTTTTCAAGTAAAAGAGATTTGTTTTAAAATTATCGTACTTTGTGAAATAGAGCAATTCAGTATATTGAGAAGTTTTCATTCCACATAAAGAAGACTTTTAAATGAAATTCTTTACAGTATAAATGAAATTTGAAATATCTTTTATCGTATGATAGAATGTGGAAGTCGGAAGAATCAGATTATTTCCTTTTCATAAAATACTTTATCATAAACGATCAAAAAAGTTTCATTTTTATCAAAGAAATAAACATCTATAAGTCAACACTAAGAATAGTTAATTTATCATTATTTAAATAAATTAAGCAGAAAAAGGAAACGTCAAATTAAAGTGGTTTTCGAATATAATTGTGAATTAATATTTTGTTAATTAAGTACTGTAGTTGGAAAATTCCGCTTCTTTAAACCAGTTTGAACTCATCCTTTTTTTTTTCTTTCCTTTTAATAAATGGAAAACAAACTATTATTTTGGTATAAATGTGTTAAAAGAAAAAAATTACCAAAAATACTTTATTTAAGTTTGAAATTAATAACCTTTCCAAGAAAGTAGGTCGGATATCCCCGATGTCATTTAATAATAAATAATATAAAAAAGAAATGTAAAGTATTATCTGCAGATAAACCTACACTAAAGAAATTAATCAAATCAAAAATTTGAAACACAATTGTGAAACTGCAAAACTTTCTTTTCGTAGAACATTAAATTTTTTTGAATCATTAAGAAACTAAACGTTATTTACAAGTACGAATAAATAAAAATTACAAATTTACATTCCTTAGAAAAGAACAGAAATGTTTAAAAATTTCGCTCATTGGGAATTAAAAATTTTCCAAAATAATTAATATTTTATAAATACGAAAGTGAATCGAATATAAACGAGATTTCTTTAACAACAGCAGGCAATTTTTATATATTTTGTTCAGCATCCTTTATAAGTTTATTTAAAGTTTAAAAAATCGTTTGGCATCGTTTTAGACTTACGTTCATTTATCTAGTCATTGAAACGTTCAATACGGCATGGCTCACAAAAAGTGAAATTGCTACACGAAAAGCAAAAACTCGTTTATCTACCTGACATTTTTTGAAATTCATAGGTTATCGTGTTCGTCTAATTTCTTCATTATCCGACGTTCATTTAATGCACTATATCCCCTGTGAACGTTTGGAGAAGATTGAAACAGCACATCGGTCCAAAATACGTTCCCTAGCAATCCGCAATGTTCTTTTTCTCCAGAACAAAGCAAGACCCCACCCCCATCCACAAATGGTGTAACACAAGAAAAGTTAGAGAAACTCACTGGACAAACTCGAACATCTTCCCTATAGTCTGATTTGAGACCCTCGGACGCTTCAAAGAAGCATCAAAAGATGACTTTCACCGAATGGAAAAGTAGAATTTGTGCGCATAGGGTTAAGTACACATCCAACTTCTTTGTAACATATAGGAAAAATTCCCAATACGGTGAAAAAATTTCTGTAGATCTTAAAGGATGAGATAAAAAAATAAAATTAATGTAATTTCGGTGAATATCATTTCAAGAAAAGATCTTTTAAAAAACTTTCGTTTTATTTGACCCGTCCTCGTACATTACTTATTAACAATTGCTTTTTATTAGTGAATATTACTTACGAATGATTGGTTAACAATGTATTCAAAATTGCACGCTTAATTAAATAACTTGAAAATTGTTTTTGCAGTAACGTAAAAAATACATCTAAATTATCTTTTCTATAATAATCCGCAAGTTATATCAAAAATAGAAAAAAGAAATAATTTCAGTTTGGAAAAGCTAACTGAAAAACATGCTTGACTCAGTCCAACTATATCCCTAAGACAATGAAACATAATTCAAACATTTGATGATAAAATATGATATAATAACAGCAGATTCGTATGATTCATAGGTATTTTAGAATCCAACAAGTTCATTCAACTAATTCAAATAGCTAAGGTTAAAAATTTCAGAGCAAATCCACGGTAATTTTAAATGATTCATGTTTTCTAAATAATTTTAGTGATTTTCGAATTCTTTTGCAATTGATCACATTTAGGGCTTACAAATTTTCAAGCATATTTAAATATGCATTATAGCCAATGGATTTCATTAAACTATCCGGAGAATACAACCACGTTTTACTCCTAAATAAAATTGAATAGATATCAGAGAAATTCATTCGGAAATGAATAGCTTATTTTAAAAAGATCAGATAGAATTTTTTCAAATGAGCATTATGTAAAGAAGTGTCATCATCATAAAGAATTTGTTTGCAAAAATTGTGAAAAAAATTACGTTTCTACACTTCCGTTCCAGAGTTAATTTATCAACATATTTGATATTTTCTGATCTTCATTATGCTGGGGTAATTAGATGTTACCCTACCATGCCATAAAAAACTATGCCAAATGCTTACTTAGCCAATTGTTAAAAGTAAGGTCGTAATATGGCATATTTTTAGGAAGAAAAAAAGACCAATATCAATGAAAGATCGTATAATCATAACGCCATAAGTCTGTTTCCTGCATTGAGATTTTAATACAGTAAGCTGTCTTTAATCCGCACGCTATGGATCAAGGGCGTACTTATTAGCGATTTTGACGGATTATGGAGCGTCAGTACAGTTTTAACGGGAATACCAAAGATAAATCACTCCAGATAACAATTTAACCGATTCAAACATGTATTTAGTGTGTTTATGTCCATTCTGAGCCTCCGTAGACGATATAAATATCCGACAAGGTATTTCGTTTTATTCTAACTACATAATTAAATTCAAACACATTGAACATTAATTTAATTAAATATTTTAGTATTGATTTAAAACAACATAAAGAAAAATTAATACAGAACAATGATAGATCAAACAAGCTGCGACGAGATGTTTTATAGGCTCATGCTAACGCGTGTTCGTTTTATTAGCACGTGAAGAACACATCCTTGGTTTCGAGAACACTTAACTACACGGTACACTGTACGTACATAGTTGTATAACATAGTCCAAACGTGATATCTAACTTGCTAGAGTACAAGAAACACTCCACTGAAATGAAAGCTAACAGATGCGATCCGGGCAAAGGCCGTAAATGACGAGGTTCCTATTTAAAAAATTTTTTATTTTCCCTCTCATTGTAAAGTCATTAAAAATGAACATAATAATTAAGTGGTAGTTTCAGAATTATTTGAAAAGCTAGCAACATTTAGGAACAAGGCGAAAAAAGCATGAACATTCAGCAGAGTGAAGACTGCTGAAATGTTGGAGAAAGAAAAGTGATGAGATATCAGATTGCGATTGGACACTCCGGAAGCGAGCTAACGAAGCGACAACCACATTGGCCCAAACGTTAAATGGGGCGGAACCTATGATTGGAGTCTAGGCGGAATATTCTGACACCAGATTTTTCTATTGTCCGAAGGAGATTGAGAACTGACAGTTGTAATAAACACTGGATGAAAATGCGAGTAGCGTTGTATCATTATCTACGGTGTAAATAAACAAACTCCCGAACCTATACGAAAAAAATCCGAAAGCGAACGGATCCGTAGATGATGGAATGAATTTTTAGAAAACAAATCGTACAATATTAAAATATGCTAGAATATTTTAATATTGTACAATATTAAAATAAACTACAATGTATTAATTATGGAATAACTTTCTGTGAGAAAAAGTGTGCAAAATTTGGACGTTATTAACATCAGGCAAAAAGAATAGCATAGAAGTGAACTTTCTTTAACTCTACTCCTTCTGAAAATCAGGGTTGAATTCAGCTCAGTTCTAAACATATAACTTTGTTATTTGTCGCATACACTACCTGTTTTCCGCCATCCGTTGCTCTTTTTTCGTACTTTTAACTCACTCGAGATACTTAGCTTTAATTTTAAGTGTTCATAAAGACGAAATACTCTGTAATATTTCGATAGAATACATAACAAATGCATTTCTTTTTTCATTCTGACCATATTGGTTCATTAATAATAGTTTTTTAGATTTTTCATCTGCTCTTCCGGAAATTTTTTGTTTAAATCATGAAGTCGTAGCATATCAATATTTCAAGAACAAATTCTTTGACGCCTGTTCTTTCTTTTTTAAAATTAGAACGATTTCATATGGAACCTAATCAGTTCTTCAAACGATGTAATACAATTACATTTATTAAAAATCACATTAATTATTATAAATATGTATTCATAGGATATCTGCTTTTTGTTCAACCAATTTAATTTATTTCTGATATAAATCTAAGAAAACTTCACGACTTTAAGTTTTGAGGTCATAATTCCAAACCATATCTGTAATATTACACTAAAAGTATATAATACAATACGAGTGTTACTACAATATAACAGTTTACCCAACACTCAATATAACAGTTACTACAATATAACAGTTTAACAGTTATTCATGCTTTGAATTCTTTACACAAGGTTAAGTAGTTAATACGACACTTATGCTAAAACAAGTAAAAATCTATGATTTGATAATGAAGTACTGAGAAAGACAAAAATTGTTCAAATTTTTTTTATACAATAGGTAAATTTTTAAGAGACTGTTTTTATTAATTGATCATTCACTTCATGAAAATTACATTTTATTTACAGACTGATTCGATTTTCCCAGCATTTTATTTTTTAAAAAAAATTTAATCCATAATCATCTTTTAGTCACCACTTTTTATGATTGGAGAACTTTTTACATTACGAAATCTTGTCGGTGTCAGCATTTATTTATACCTTATTTGGTCTGGTAGGCACCGCGAAATTCTCTCCTCTTTAAACAGTTAATGATTAGCAGCCCATTAAGGCTGCCCAATTATCATATTATACATAGACAACTCCTCTCTCATTACGTTACTCGCCTTATATGAGCATTCACAGGCAAATAACGATCTTCCCGGCTCCAACTTCCACGATATAATTGTCTGATCTCCATCATCATAACAAAAATGTTCCTACTTCAGATGAATCCAATTTAGTTAAATTAAACTCAATAATTAAATTTAGCCATTAAGTGCTAATGATATGCAGAAAATAAAATTAAAAGGAGGGGGATGTTGCATTACTTATTAAGAGACACGGAATTAATCATAAGAATCGTTAGAAAAAATTAAAACGTTGGTAAAAGTGTATTAAATTGTCATGCTTATCATCATTATATTTGAGTCAACAGCCCAGGGTAGGCCAAGGCCTTCTTTTGAAGATTCCTCCAAGATAACTCGTCTTTTGCCTTAGTCTGCCCAGTTCCACTCCCCTATCACCTAAAAATCGGATTCAACAGCATCAAGCCACCGTAGTTTTGGTCTTTCTCTATTCCGACTAGTAAAGGGCTTTGCGACAAAAATCTTCATCGGATTTTTGTCATCCATTTTAACAATATGAGAAGCCTAGTTCATTCGTTTTACTTTAATACATTTAATGATATCAGGCTCATAATAAATTCTATCAACATCAGAATTAAAATGTCTTCGTCAAAGGCCATTTTTTCGACGCCTCCGAGAAAACTTCTGAGAACATTTCTCTCAAAATTGCATTTTTGTATTCCCCATTTTTAGCTAGAATTCTAGTTGTCGAGCCATTCATTAAGACTGACCTAATGAAATGACCTATAAATAAGAAGTTTTGTTTTACTGAAAAGAAAACCTCAGTAAAGAGTGGCGTCCAAAGAACGTTTAGTTGGCCAGTGACGATTTGGAATCTCAGAAATTATGTCATTTTTCGCGTCAAAATTATTAAACCAGAGATTCAAGGTAATTAAACATGGTACAATCTCAAACTCATTAGGGTCATTTCTTACATTATTGAGAGTATCGCTTGATGGTATTTTAGTTACAGGCATATACTTAGTTTTAGACTCTTTCATTGTCAATCCCATACGATTTGCAGCAATCTCTAAAGAAGAGAATACTTCTCTCAAAGCTTGGAGACCCCCAGCAATAATATCAATGTCCCCAGTGTAAATGATTTTTCACATGATTGCAATTTAGTAAACTTAATCTCAATAAATAAATTTAACTATTAAGTACTAATGATGCACAGAAAATAAAATTAAAAGAAGGGGATGTTGCATTATATACTAAGAGACACGGAATTAATGATAAGAAACATCAGGATAAATTAAAACGCTGGTAAAAATATATTAAATTATCATGCTACTCCAGTTATTTTTTTTATCTGCATTTCAATATTTGTCAGAGATATAAATAGTTTAAACTCTTTCTTTTTCCTAAAATAATTTATTTATTGACCACATTATTTGAGTATTAAGAGGCAAAGAATGATTCATTGTCATAACAAAAATATTCATACTTCAAAAGAGTCTAGTTTAGTAAAATTAACTTCAATAATTAAATTAAATTACAAATTGAGTGATAACGATGTATAGAAAAATAATATTAAAAAGGTAGAATGTTACACTATTCATTAAAAGAAATCCGGGGCTAACAAATAAAAAAAATTAGGAAATATTAAAACACAGTTGAAACTGTCATATCGTTCTAATTACTTTTTCGTTGTACTTCAATATTTGTCATAAGTATAAACAATTTAAATCTCTTTCTTTCCTCTAGTTTCTAATTTATTCTAAACATAAACAATATTTCATAAAATAAAAAGTTTAGATTTTTCCACTTTTATTTCTATTTATGATAAATACATACACAAAAAACAAATCTATAGCGGATTCTTTGAACGACTAGGAATCTTGAAGCTATGATTAAGACACAATACAAAAATCATTATTGTATGTATAGAAGAGTTATGCGCAGTAAAATTTTATAAAACTAATATATCAAGAAATACAAATATGGAAACTAGCGCAGTATTCGACTAACCATAAGTCTGTGAAGCAATTCTGTCAGATATTATCTTCAGATTCAGCACTCAGAAACTCAAACTGGTGTACAAGATATTCCTCTGCAATCTTTTATCCAGCTTTAAAACCTATAAAAAAGAATAATTCGCTATTATTACAATTTGAAATAATGTTTCTTAACTTATTAGAGTGTTTCGATATAATATCAGCTAAATTCACTGAAAAATCAAACAATATTCTATAGTATCTAATTCAATAGTTCTGAAAAATGTAACTTTTTAGTGTTGAACTTTCATTAAAATATGTATAATTCTGTACTCCCACTATAGTCTGGCACTTGAAATGTCAGGCCTTTCCAGTAATACGGCATTTTTAAACAGGCAAACAAACCTTATAAACATTATTTTACGAATTCTATTTCTATGGAATAACGGAGGCACTCAATACAAAACAATACACCTTTTACAATTTTAGTTACTAAGTGGGTTAGATATTTTATTTTCGTATACTGTGTGAAAAGTTATTCCAACAGTGCAAAGCTTTTGTTGTTTAAATGCGTAATTATAAGTGATTTTCGAGTAATCCAAGAATGCTTTGGTCCAATATCTGCCGGATTACTAAGCGAGTGCTGTGTCTCTAATATACAGGATTATCTGTCTATATCCAATCACTAACAGCATGCTTGTTCCGATACAATTTTCAACTATAATTCAATCAAAATCTCAAGAATTCTGCGATTAAAAAAATAAATTACAAATGACTATTATAAAATAACTAACTGATTTTAAATATATATATAAGTTAGATAATCAGCATATATTCCCTATATTTATAAACGTTTATTACAATTATTACCTTTTTACAAATTCTAAGATTTAGATCAGATTTAAGTGCACAAAAAACTATCAGGATCAGGTTATGTTATATATATATATATATATATATATATATATATATAAGTTTAATTGTAAGTATCTCCTCTACCGATTTTATTTTAAACAGTTTACGATATTTTCATAGAACTGATTAAAATGTTAAAAATAAAGAAAAGACTTAATTTTGACGGGTAATTTTTTTTTCTATAACTTTCTTTACACAATTCAGTTTATAATATATTTAATAAGCACGCCTTTTTAAACTTATTTCAGACGTAATGTCATTCATTCTTTTTTGTTGCATTCGTAAAAGATGTTTTTTTTTCACAACCTCAATTATAGAGAAATCGAACAGAGTTGAATAACTTGTACGCAATCATTGTACCAAATAAATTTTTCTCAATGACAATTTAAGAGAAATTTTGTGAGGATATATTTCGTCTAAATATTTTTTATGAATGAGGTCCTACTTCGGTAACAATTTTAACTTCCACGATAATTATTTTATTACAAAGTATTCATGACAAGTCGTAGAATTCTTCCATAAAGCTCGTGATTTAAATGGAGAACAAAATAATTATTCCTATTATGTTATTCAGATTTAATTCCTTCTCCATAATTTTCATGAGTTTCGACATATTCTTTTTTTTTTTTAATTGAAATAGAAATAAGATAATTCACAAGATTCTAGTTGTTGTGAAAGAAAAGGATTCCATAATAAGAAACAAGAAATAATTTTTTTTAAAAAAGGGAAAAAGTTTTTATTATAAAAGAAGTAAGACTCTTTGCACAGTTTATTTTTAAAAAAAAAATATTTTTTTCCCCTAGATTTCGAGGATGTGTTATAAATTGCAAGTTAGTAACATCTAAAAATAATTTTGACGAAGATGTTGTCAGTAAAAATATTTGAACAAAATTAATCTTTCACAGCTATTTAATCCCTGGTTTGTAAGATTAATTTATCAAAAAATTAACCTAATAATAAAAATATGCGTAAGTTTTAAACAAATTTCTGAAATGTGAATCGCAAAATCGTCACAACATTAATTTATCACTGAAGAGTCAAATATATATTTAATTATGAAAAAATATTATCTTATAAATACAACCAAATGATGAAGTTAGTGAGACTTTTAGATTAATTAAAAAGATTTTTATCAATTGAATTAAAAGTTGAATGGTGTAATAAAACTATAAAATATAATCATCAAAATTTTATAAGAGAAATGAATTATTATAGTATGTTTTGTAAAATTTGAAAATTCGTTACAGATTGTTTCCACATCAACCGTATAATAATATTGATTTTCTATATCATAATTATTTTGTATTTTAGGCACAAGATGCGAATTTAATATTTATATTAATAAGGATTTTTTTTTTCTGAATACAAATTAGGCATTAAAATAAGAGCAGCAAAATATCAGAAGTGATACTTTTTAAAAATTCTAAAGCTCTAGATACACTGTTAGAGAAAATAAAACTCATATAGTTCAATATCCCTATTATATTAAATAAATGTATTTTCTGTAAACATAAATGTAACTAACTTTAAAATAGAAGCACTTTTCAAAGATAACACAGCTGAATAAAAATAGATTCCTGATAAAATTACAATCCATCTTATAGATTAACACGGCAGCAACAATTACAATATAGTATTAATAAAAAATAATAAAGAAATTTTTATTTAGAATTTGCTAGAGTAAAAACAATAAAACAATTTGCAAATGAGAACTGAAATCGAAGAAGCATATCTTAATGCTACAATTTTGCTAGATTGTGTGAATTCTCTCCTAAAACTAAATGTTATTTATTATATTTACACAAGGGTTGTGTAATAAGAATTAATTATAATACTTTCCACATATAAAATTAGTATTTTTTTTTTTTTTTTTTTTTTTTTATAAATAAAAAGAGCGCCATGAGTTTTTCAAATATGTATACAGATTAGATTAATTTATGTTATATAATTAATATTTTTTGTACATTTAATCGTAATTTTTTTGCCTTTTTATAATATAGTTGTACATTAATTTGTTCTCTTTTAAAATGGATAACTATCCATTTTAAGAGAGAGAGAATAATCACTTAAAAACGTAATAAATAATGGATTAAGTTTCTATTGCATTGAAGAAAACGATATGACCTTTTCAATTTTAAAACTGTATTTTTTTTTTCACATTTAATTACGCATGAAGCATTTTTATCTTTGCAAACCAAAAAGTTACGGAGAAATAGTGTGTTTTTGTTTATTAGAATTATATCTATAGTACATTTATAATTTATTTCTGGTTTACATTAATCTTTATTCTAGTAATATAAATCACACATATACATCTGTACTACTGAAATATTTCCTCAAAGCTAAGTAGGATGTCAATTATTATTACACGAAAATAATTTCTAATGTGTCATGCATATTACGACAGTATATAGAATCTTATTAAAAAAACCACCAAAATTATATTTAACAAAAAAAAATTCCTATTTTTTTCTAAAACTACTGATTAAAGGATCTATTTCACGAATTTATTTAAGTTAATGATAGAGATTCACATAAACGTATACGGTGAATTTCTTTTTAAATACAGCAAGCAATTTCTAAGTTTCAACAAGTAGCGGAACAATTTCAGATTTCAATTTTATCACGAGGTAAAACATTTTTTTGAAAAAAAAAAAAAAAACATTTTTAACAATATTTAACACTTACATGTTATTATTTTTAAGAACAAGGCTCTTCAAACGTTGGTTATTACCTTTAATTTCTGCTTCTATCGGTGTAGTCAATGTAAGTTTTGCAAAATTATACACATAAAACTAACATTATCCCATACATGCCAGAGTTTTTGGAAAAATAAAAATTGAATTTTTTTTCAGAAACTGCATGTTAATTATGATTTGAACACTTTAAATTATACTAAAAATCATTAATATTAAATTTTGTAAGCGATTATTTATCAAAATGGAGTTAAACTCCCTCCAAAATAAGTATGATGGGACATGGAAAAAAAGGAAAAAAAGAATTCTAATAAATAATAATAAAGGGGAAAAAACTTTAATTAAACATTAAAGAAGTATAAAAGTAAATAAAAATATATAACTTTTGACAAATATGACAAACTTTTCATACTAAAAATATAATTGATATGCAGCTCATTTAACAAATTGAACAATAAATTTGAATAATTTTACAAATATTTCATTTTTTTTAAAACAGATTAAGATAAAATGGTATTGTTACAATTCAAGTGAAAATGTATAATTAAGTTTCTCTTAAAAAAATACATCCTTTGTTTGCATAAAATAAATATTCCTGTTTCTAATATTAATTTACACCCAAGAGGTTTTCAATATATGAAACAACAAAATGAATGAAACAAAAAAATGTAATTTGAAAAGGTTTTTCTATTTCACTACTACCTCATTTGTCTATGTACAAGTGCAATATTTTTAAAGAGTCAAAGTCATACATATTTTTATAAATTTTTTAAAAAAATTTCTGAATAAGGAAAAATATACTTCTCGCTCGTATATTTCTTTCAGTTACTAAAATCACACAAAATTATAAGAATTTGAAAGGCTAAATAAATAAATATTCAAGAGACCTGAAACATTGTGAATTAATATTTACTAAAAAATAACTATAGCTTCCTAAGCGATGGTCACTAAACATACAATCACTTAATGAAAAAGATTTTACACAATCAAATTTCACTTCGATGAATTGTCAAGTAATAGTTGATCTGAATAACGATATTTATCTATTTTATCCGAAGATTCAAAGAACGTCTAGAATCAAAGTAAAACTAAAACGATTTTTAAAGTAATTGCAAAAGATGCAATCATTATTGTGAAGTGTTGAATATGAATGAGAAAAAAACTTTTAATAATTTGTTTATAAATTAGAAACCATTATAAAAACAAAATTCACATCAAATTAATCTAAATCAGTCTTAATAGTACACACAAACACAAATTGGAATTTTTTTTTTTCGATTCTATAATTTATTTCTCTGTATCTTTCAGACAATATATTTAAAAAAAAAACCATAAAAATATATTTAATAGATACAATATATAGTACATGAACTATACAATGTACATCATATATACATTACGCTGTATATAATATACAGTACATATACAATAAACAGCATATATATCCAATATAATATATACAATATACAGTATATATAC
>BMAW01019319.1:84041-126195 GCA_019974015.1 Nephila pilipes
AATATACAGCATATATATCCAATATAATATATACAATATACAGTATACAATATATATGCCTGTATAATTCACATTTCCATTAACCGAAAATCTCTATATACCAAACCTTTTCAAGAAACTTGAATAATAAAAACAGTTTCATTATAATTACAGTTTCTGAATATCGAACAAAATTGCTATACATCGAACTATTTTCGAATTCGAAGAATTTTCACATGCGGACGAGAACTTAATTGAGGCTGATTCCCTCGCCGATCAGTACATACCGAATGATGGATTTGATCAATATGAACCCAAAGAAGATGAACATAATGGTGAAGAATGAATTGGAAAAACCATCAAGAAACAAGTAATTGAAGCATTCCAAACTGTCCGACACGAGATTTATTCTTAACGATCTTGAAGTAATTTTATTTTTAACCAAACTCGAGATTTATTCTTAACCAAAATTTTTGATCAATTTTTGATCAAAATTTTTGAAGAAATTCTTACCTCTCTGAATAAAAGTGAAAAATTAAATTCTGAATAAAAGTGAGCATTAATTTTAAAAGGCTTCAGTAAAAGATTGTGTTCGAAAAGATATCAGAAATATTTCGTCCAAAAATAAGTTTGAATCTTGTTTCGTTTCTGTTCACAAACATTTTCAATTTTTAGTTCATTGTTAGCCAATTTGTAAATTACATATATAATTGTACACTTTTTTTTAAAATAAATTTTTAAAACAGTTAAATGCTTTAAATCTTAATTCTTTAAAAATAAACTGTACATAATTGATTTTAGTAAGAAAATAAAACATTTTCAGTATTTATTTATGTATATCGAGCTTACTATACATCGAATTTTTTTAGGTACCTTTAAATTCCACGTGTAGAGATTCAGTATTTATTTCTGTATATCGAGCCTTCTACACTCCTGATTTTTTTCAGGCACCTCTGAGTTCCACTATATTACCATGAAATAAAAAAAATTTGACCAAAATTCTGATCAGTTAATACTTTAGGCTTAGTAATAATAAATTGATTTTCATCATTAAAAGCAACCGAAAGTTGTATTTATTGATTATACAAAATGGCAGCGCATTTTGTGCAAAAGACTAAACAAAAAACGAATTAAAATTAAAACTCTTCAAAGAAAAATTCAAAATCTACAGACAGAGATTATAATTTCAAAGAGATAATAATTACAATTAATGAATGAAAAAAGATCCATTTATAAAAATATCAATTAAAATATCTTGAATTTTGAGAATGAAGTAAAGCAACATAAATGCAACACATTACTGAATATTCTTTACAACAAACAAATACAGATGACCATTTTTGAATTAGAGACTGTTTTCAGCATATAGTTTGATTAATAAATGTAACTAATGTAAATTTAATTTTGAATTTCTAGGCTATTACTTATTTTTAAGAATACAACTTCCATTTCTTTTATCAACTTCGCCCCCACATGCCGATTTCCCCTTTCCCTCCTTCCTCTTTCACTTTCGATATCTATCACATATTTTCTCATCACTATTTAGAAACAAAAATATTTTAACATTATCGTATCATAAATAAAAAAAAATGATTTATCGTTTTATGGAAATTTTATACTTGATTTTGATGAAAAAAATTTATTTTTCACAACCTATAGTAATCCAATTTATATTTTAAAAAAAAAAAAACTGCTATAATTTCACATTTAAGATAGGAAAATAATAAACCTGATATATACATTCAAAGTTTTATGAATCACAAAAGTACTTATAAAAATAATCATAAGAATTTTTCTAAAAATTCAGTGAAAATTGTCAAACTTTAACAGCAAAGCATTAAACAATGAGAAGATATTTTACTCGTACATTGCAATCATAGAATTTTAAAATTCGTACGTATTAGATAACGCTGTTTCTTAATTCTATGTTTTTGAGCAATTTTTATCTCAAAATTCGCTAGTCATTAAAAAAAAATTCAAATAAAACAGCATTTTTTTTTAATGCGTCGGAAGAATCTTTCAAATTCTATCACTTAACTTTTAAATGGCTTTAAATTAAATAATTAGCTCTAAATTTCGATAAAAAAAACAAACATTTTTAATATTCTGAGATTAATTTTCAATGCTCTAAAAATTCTAAACAACAATTACAGGCATATAATTTAAGAAAAAAATAATTAAATTTTAATCAGGGGAGTGTTTCGAGTTTTTCTTTTTGATGAGTATTAAAATTTGTTATTAGACCAAAATTAGATAAAATACATCTTCAACATACATCATTTATTGCAGTTAAAAATTCTGCAAAGTAAAAATTCACAGAACGTTACTTATTCTCATATGCAGTTTCATTAGAACAGCAGTGTAGTACTTTAGAATACACCACGTGATGACATTCATAATCTTGTAACATCAAATTTGAATTTCAAAATTATTTAAATGACTATGCATTTGAAAGCATTGCAAATTTTGGTAAAGTTTGTACCATAACATCAATCTTCAAAGAAAAAAAATATTCGTATATACTTAAGGAAGATGAGAATATATACTTTTTTTAATAAGTCGATAAAAAAAAAAACTACGTAAAAAATGCTATCTATAATTTAGAAACATGTCTCGAAACATAAATATAATATTTAACTTCGAATTTGTTTCTGTGAGATTTGCAAAAGATAACGTGAAACCGATTGCAGATAGAATCTATATATAATATCTCGTTCATTTATGCAAACAGATGTAGATTTTATTGTTATTGCACCGCTTTTTTTCGGTAGTGGGGGGATTTTTTTAACTAATTATTTTCATTAAATATAATAACAAATTCGACATGTGATTCTTTTTTTAAAAAATGCAGCCTAATTTTATCCATAAAAATATACTTCTGATTGCTTAAAATTCAAAGTACATGTTTTAATGTTAGAAATGCATTGTGGGAATTTTTGAAAATCGTAATTTAATTGATTTAAAGATCCAGGAAAAACATCATAAATGCATTGTTAACAAAGATGAAGTATCAAAAAAATCTTAATAGATCTATAACAATATTCTTAATAAAATCAATTCTTAATAGAAACATCTTACAAAAAAGCTTAAATATTAAAGTTATATTCAATCATAATTACTTCATGCAAATTCAATACAAAGCAAACAAAATACAAGAAGTGCAAAGAGTTGAATACAAAATAAATTCACTATGTATTTTGAAAACTAACTGCCAGATTTTATGCAGTACATTTAACTCATAATTATGATATCATTCATAAAAATCAATTTTCTTCCAATACCAAACATATTATTAGGAACTATTTCATTACAGCTAGCAATCAACGTCAACATATTTCATCAATCATCTTACAGCTTTTATGTTATATTTACATCATCTGTGAATATTTATATTGATTGAGATAGATCAATCGTCTTAATCTTTCAAAAGTTTTCAGAAAGGTAAATAAAATTATGATAAGACATTTTAAATATAATTAGATTTACAAAAAAAAAAAACTCTCTCTTGGTTTCTATAAATCCTCAAATAGAAAATCAAAGTTATATTTTTTTTCAAATATTTTATTTGCAAATTTATTTCTCAGTAATTTAAGTTAACATTCTTTACAAATATTTCTGAAGTAGCTACTAAAATCTTAAAATAGTTCAAATTATGTAAGACCAGGACTCCATTCAAATATTGCTTTTTTTATTTTGTACATTATTGAAATTATTATTATTTTAAATTTTTGTTTTGATGTTTTTGTACTTCGTACTCAATAATTTTCATTGAAACTATTTGACTAGAAAAAAAAAATTATACTATATAGTATTATTTTTTAAAAAAATATTTTGAGATGTTTATGTATTCTGTCATGATTTTCTTAATATAAAGTTTCTTATTAAAACAACTACCTAAAATTTTTAAGAAAAAGTGTGATTTCGGAAACTTTGTAAACACCAGATACTCGTATTTAATCAAATAAAAAAGAACGTTTAAGGAATCAATGCACTTCACAAACACGATGTTAAAATTATATTCCATTTTTACATTTTGAAATCAAAACTAAAAAATAATCTATTATTTACTTGTTTTTAATTACATGATTACTATATATTATACATTTTAATCAAAGCACCTTATTTCGACTTTTCGTAAGCAACTTCTTTGTTATGGAGTTGGTTTTAAACTTCATCTGGGAAGCATAACAATCTATAAATATTTCTTACATGAATTATTTATCAATATGTAGACAATTTTGATAAGAAATTTCAATTTACGCATTTATTCTGAGGAAGTCAAAGATACGAATATCAGTCTCCATTTTTAAAAGCTTTCTCTGGCAGTTGAGTTTTTTTCTTTCTCTGACAATAGATGGCGGCACAAGTAAAGTATTTGCACTTAAAAATGAACTAACTTTATTTTATATTAACGTTAAGTGAATTATTGATTTTCACATTATCATATTAAATTTTAATAGATTAAGATATAAACATAGGTAGCTCGAAAAAGTTTAATTTTTTTCATTTAAATTTCTGAAATGTTAATTAATATTTTTTCCACAGTGAAAAAGGAAAATCTGTTGTTTATTTGAAGGCTTAGCAATCGTCCAATTTAAAAAAAAAATTTAATTACTCAAAAACGCGATTTTAGTTTTAGTATAGAGTTACATTTTGTTCCTTGATAATCCGTTTTAGTTTCTATTTTACTTTTATTACAAAATATGTTCCTTATTTTCTCAAAAAAATTAAATAAAATATTTTTAAGGATTAGCCATTTTCATTTTAAAGCGTATTAATGTAATTCTATACCGTTTAATTTTGTTCAGAATAAGAAAATTGAAATATAACCACCATGCTAGATAAATATTCTCGTAAAATAAGAAAATAAATAAATGGCATTGTAAATTAAATTTCTTAATAATTTACGTGACAAAAAGCTTGGATACAAACGATTCAAAATTACTAATTTTTTTAAAAAATAAAATAAATTTTTTATTACAAGAGTAAATTTTTAAGAATATTTAGAGCATTTCCATTATTATTAAACTCTTAAGTTATTTCGTGAATAATCTGTTTAAAATCCACTGCACATTTCTATTTATTGTTATATACATCTGCAAAGAAAATTATACAAAAACAACTAATGATTGAATTATCTCGCAACAAATATACTGCAGAAGAAATAGATAAAATAAAGTTCATCATAAATACTCGCACTTTTGGATAAAAAACATGGAATATTTAAGTTTATTATGGTTAAATCTAAATTATTAAAAAATATACATAAAAATGTTTTATCAATATTTTAAGAAATCTAGAGTCAAAATTAAAATAAAAAAGGTAATATGTAGTCAATGAAACTTACAATTCAGATTAATTCAGTACGAAAGTGTTATTAAACACATTGAATGAGGTATTTTAACAATTTTAAAATAAAAACAGGTTTACATGCTTTTTCATACTCATTTAGGGATTCAGGGGCATCTTTTTAAATAATATTGTCCAACATTTGGACATAAAAACTTCTCAATTATAGTTAGATTATGTTAATTTATTTTGTTAAGAAACCATAAATATTATTGACTATATTTTAGAATTAGTTTATTCATGAATTATAATTTTAAGAAAAATGTTCTGTTGTTTTCCAAAATCGTAATTACTTAAAAAAAAAAACTAAAGAGTTCTTATAGCACTACTTAAGCCTATTATAGATATACTAGCTTAATTTAAAATTAAAGTATTTTGAACTGAATGTTTATGAACATTTTAATAATTCAATGCTGTAATTCAATAATTTTTCATTCAAAATTTGTATTCATCCTGAATGAAGATCATACATACCATGATGAAAAGAAATTTTACATAATAAGTTCATAAAATGAATCGAAATTTATTCACATAAAAAGAAAATAAACTGCAATGTATGACAGCACAAATACAAATAAAAAGTTAAGTGAAGTAAATAATTAAAATGGATTACTCAACAATATTAAGCTGTTTTTTTTTTTTTCCCCTTTCAAAATAATTGTTAAAATTTTAACGGAAACTTAGGCAGATTTTTAACACAAGCATTTTCATTTCATTTCATCAATTTTACTTGTATATCAGCTGCCCTTAACCGTTAAAAAATAAACGAATAAAATCTCGGTTTATGAAATAAACTTACTACAACTAAAAAAAAAACAAATTTTTTCTTTTTGCTTTTTTAAAAATATCTTTATGACATAATAGTTTTTCTTTTCTATAAAAATATAAATTTGTAATAATGGACTTAAAACAAAGTTTTGAATGCTAATAAATATCTTCTCAGATACAAATAAAAGTTTTCATAGCTGATATTCAATTTCTATCTTTTTTCAGCTCATGCCTTTTATAGTAATTTCCAGAAAGTCAATTTTTTAAAATTATTATAATTTGCGATGCATTTCTTCTTACTTCTTTCCCTTCATGTTGCATATCTCTCAACAGAAAACAACACATCTGCATGACGTTTCTGTCAAACTATTCTTTTAAAAGATCTTACAATTATGACAACTTTCTTTTGTTTTAAAATATATGTAAAAACCAACAAAATATTACTTTAAAATGCTCATACAATTACTTTTATACACTTATAAACTTTGCATTATCTACACATTTTTTGCTTTTAATTATATTATAAAAATGAGCATTTTGTAAAAAAAATTTTGATTATGTGATGAAAAGTAAATCTAATTGAAGTCAGGTAAAAGAATAAACTGATGACAAAAAATTGCACTAATTCTATCGATTCTTTTAACATATACATCAACACTTAAAGCATACATTTTCGGCACAAAAAACATCTCCAAAAAGCTTTTATAAAACTATTTAAGAATATTATTTCACAAAGACAATCATATTTTTTTCACGAAATTTGTAGCAAAATATAAAATATTTACATGAAAAACAATTGAGATTTTTTTGATTTTTTTTTACAAATTTATATACACACGAATATATATATATATATATATATATATAACATACATACAGAGAGAGAGAGAACAGTAAATAACAATAAAATGTCATACATTAATAAAAACAAATGAAATATAGGAAAGTAAAATGAAAAAAAATTATTATTCAATGTGTGTGTAATAAGCTCTTATTTCGATTTCTAAGGGACATTATTTTCAATCACGTATCATTACAGAATGATTATCATTCATGAGTATTTGCATATTCAAAATTTAAAATCACTACAATTTCTAAAATTATTATAATTAAGAAATTTTAATTATCGAAGAATTTACGCAATTGACAAAAAAAATTTAAAAAATAATGAAGGAAAGGCTAATTACAACTCCATGCGATGGTATAAAATCTCACTCCAGTATATAAGATGCAAATAAAATAACAAACTAGCAACCAAATATAAAAAGTCATAAAGAAATAAGAAAAGAAACACGGACGATATTCCAGACAAAAAAAAAAAAAAAAAAAAAACACACATTGGAAGCTTCCTTTAAGTCACGACTGCAGAATCATTTCAGTTACATTGTTACAGCATTTGCATAACGAATGTTTAAGAATAATGATGCAATGTAAACTATATTAGTACATATTGAAGGGTTTTAATGATAACGAAATTATAGACCGAAATATGTGCTTCATCTCGTAATTTACATGTAAGAAAAACACCTAGGTTTGTAAGGTCAATAAAAGATGACATGAACTATTCAGAGGTAATGACTTTAGAATGATGAGTTATAAAATCCTTTAAGCTATCTTTTTTTTTTTTTTTTATGATAGATCTCAGTTAAAACAATGCTTAAAAGAGGGAAGAAGAAAACGTTTCTATAGTCATACGCTTTCTTACACGTTAATTATTCCAACACATTGATACATTATTTACAGACACATTGAGTACTAGTGATGTTACATTGCTATTCACTTTCTAATATCACAATTGCCTCAACATTTAAATATAAATAGCAATATTAGACTTTTTTTTTTCCATTTCAGAAATGGAAGATTTTTAAGTGTATTATGAAAGTGCTTAAAATCTTGAAACTAAATACTATTTTGGATTTTTTTTTATTTTGACGTCAATATATAATGATTACATTTTATGTTTATGTTTTAAAATTTAAAGTGATTGATTCAAAGCAATGAGGATGAATCGTTATTTTAAATATCGTTTGAAATAATATAGTTTTAAAAAAAGCATAAATGATGCCGATTTATACAGAAACGAATGCTTATACAACAGGAATTCTTTTTAAATAAAAATGTAATATTTTTCATTATTATGTTTCATTACATTGAGTTTTTTTTATTTAACAAAATTTAGAACAATTTTTATAAAAACGCAAAGTCGTTTTTAGTTCAATAATTGCAGTTTTATAAGCGAAATCTTTTGCACAATAAATTCCCTTTTATTTTTATGCTCAGTTTTTGTTTCCTTTTAAATAAGGAATTAAATGGGGAGAATCAATTTTTTGTGAGATTATAAACTACATAATAAAGATTTAAAAATAAAAAAAAGAATTTAAAGCTATAAAATAAAAACGCGTGAATAATTTATTGCATCCATATCCAAACACCTTTCATACCATTTATGATGCCGTGTTTGTTAACAAATGCGTAAAAATATTTTTTTATAAATAAAAATCTTGACAAATACAAAATTTATTAAAGTCAAATTTTCCTTAATAAGCATCAGATTTAGAACATATATATTATTCATATCAGTAGAACATAATCCATTGGTAAACATGGAATTAGATTATAACCTCGGATTCCCATTCATAAAAAAACACGAATTAGATAGTTTCCAGAGAAAAAAATTGCTTACATTCACGCTATAAAATAAGACTAAAATCCTAATTTCACCATGGCCTCCTAGTGATGTGACATGCGAAGACACGCTTTTTTTTATTCGATTAGATTATTTTATCGAAGCCCAAGTTCTTTTTCAGGTTGCAGCATTTACAATAGTTGCTTCCACCTATTTTTCCAAAACTATTTCATATTTTCTCACAAAATTAAAAAGTCTTACAGTCACACATGTAAGAACTTAATACATTGAATTGAGAAAATGGTTGAATGACAACTACCATATGTTTAATAAATTTTTTACAGTCAAACTTAAAAAGTATGAATTTTTTGACGACATATTAAAACTAATTTCTTGTTAAAAATTATATAAAAATTGAAAAGACACGTATTTATAAAAAAAAAAAAATAACATTATTTTTAATGATTCTCCCAGGTATGGAAAGTTGTTTATGAATAAACTAACTTATTTTAGATTCGAAGGTGTGTGTGAATGAAATTTTTATAAATTAAGAATTATAGCATTTACATTTTCAATTTTTAACAGTAAACTACTAGATACATCTTACAATTATATTCATGTCTTCCGGTTATATTCAAAGAATTTTATTAAAAGTAAAATACAAAGTACTAGAAATCAAAATAATTTGATGCTTAATAGTATCCTGACTAAGATAGGTATCAGAAGAATATAATAAATGTAATTTTAGTAATTTTTGGGCGTAGACCATTTTAAATTTCCTAAATATTCAAATATTTTAAATAACGCTACAAGAAAAACAAACATTTAAAATTTCTATTTTCGTAATTCACTTTTTTAACTTATTAAAAATGAATTTTTTAAGCACAAATCATACATACAATTTCAAGCTGCAATATATATAAAATTAGATTATATTTAAAGACATATACTTGTTATTATGCAATTATTTAATAACATTTAAGAAATTTTCTTCACTGTCTAGTAATAAGGCAATAAGTATTGAAATCAATTTAATTTACCAATTTTGATATTCTTTGGATTTCTGTGAACTTCTATATCTAATTCCCCTTTCTCCCCATTTACCCCATTCTATTTAAATCTAATATCAAAATATATCATTTTTTTTTTTAAAAAAATTGATGAATCAAGCATGTTATTTTCGTTAAAATTTTTAAGATGGAATTGTAAGCATATTATGAAGTATACTCAGACACAAAAATAACATTTTATTCATTAACATATTTTATTCATGAAAAGAAAATTGAATACAAAATTTTATTTTTTGTAAATTATTCTTAATTTTTCTACTAAATATTGAGATATTTCCTTATAAAATTTAAGGTATGACAGTAATTCTTATATGTCTAATCTAGTAGTATGTAGAATAATTGTAGAAGTTTATAAAATTTGTTAATATATATTTCTTTCAAGAAATTAAGTTTGGTAGAAAATAGAATGACAAAAAAATTAGTTATTTATATATTTCAAAGCTATTTATTCACAATAAGAAAATTTCAAAACACTTCATTTCATTTTTCCAGATCCTGAAATTAATGTCTGAAATATTTTTAGTTACCATGTATTCACAAACTAAAGCACCGTATTTTAAATTTTACGATTCATTTAAACAGAAAAAAAACATCTAATATAAATTAAAATAGTCAAAATTTATTTCACAAGCTTAATAGTATAACTTAATGAGATTATTAAGTAAGTTAGCCAAGTTATAAAATGTTTCAATTTCACTATAGTAATAAACTAGATATTTTTTAAAAAAATCATCTGTTGGAACTTAAAAGTTCCTCTTTTGAATTCGGGAAAAATACTTTATCTGCTATAGATGTCTGAATTGTAAAATCTTTTTCTTTCTTAAATATATATACTTTCTAATTTAGAATTAGATAGTCACCTTTAGTCACAGAGGTACTATGTTGAATGTATTTGGTTTTAAAAAGTATACATAAAATTTGCTCATTATATCTCTAAAAGAAGGAAGCATTGCATAATTGTTTTTTCTATTTTCCCCTTAATAATTCAACCATGCAGAATTTTGTTCCGCACGTTATTGTACTTCCATCATCAAATTCTGTGTTACCAATAACTAAATTTGCATAAAACATGGACATTTTACCTTGGATATTAAGTATTTTAAGGAATAGACGTGTCTGTTTCAATAATCAAGCAAAAAAAATGCAGAAATTTCAGTGTTTGGAAGGACTGTATCTTGCTAAAATATCCAAAATTACATTATTTCCATTACCCTAAATCTTTGTTTATCTTTCCTTGGGCTTTCTCTTATATGTTTTCAGTTACTTAATAGATTTTTGTTTTTGTTTCAAAGTTTAAGTTTTAGTTTGTTTAATTCATTATAATTTTTGTATGATTTATATTAATTTAACTTTGTTTTAATTTGTTTTTAATGATTTTTTTTAATTATGTAGTCTCTTAGATATTAATGAAGTGAATTTATATGATTGATATGATTAATTTGTTTATGATGTGATATTTTGCGAATAAAAATATCGATGTTTTGTTCATTTATATACGTATATAAAGCGAGATAGTCTTTTGACTTTTAACTTAATTCAAAAGAAGATCAGCAACTTCCAAGTTCATCTTAAAAGAAAAAGGTAATGCAGAATTTTGTGGCGAAAAACGAGTCAAGTTTTAAGACCTAAAGGCCGTCGACACATCCGAAACAGGATAGTCAAGGTCGCCGAATAGGTTTTACTTCAACTCTTTCTTTACTCTTTTAGTTTAACTTTCGGTTATCTCGAGTGAAATGTTGCGAAAAAAAAAAGTATAAAGCAGAGAGAAATGGGCGTTTCTGTAAAGTTGTCTCCTTCACAAAACCTTCGAGTCTTGACACTAAATGGTTTCTTAATATGTCCTTTTACCTCTGGAATAATGTCATGAGAGATGAAAGTCATGCACCGACTAATTGAATAATATGAGGTTTTTATTTGATTTCAGGGTATACTTTTTCATGCAATGGCATTACTATACATTAAGGTATGTTATGTCTCTGGCGTGAACAAATGAGAAAACATGAACGATACAAGTAATCGAATAACAGTAATATGTTTGTATTTAGTTATTGGAAACATTATTGTATGAAATAAGAATGGAATGAATGAATTCATGCAATATCCTTCTTATGCAACACCATTCTTATTTATAAATTCATGAGTCTTTTATATGATATGAAAATGCTATCCATTAATTATTGTAATGTATTTCGCATGCAATGACAGCACAATGTATAAATCCATGCAATGCCTTTTGCATGCGATGAAAGCACAATGTATAAATCCGTGCAATGCCTTTTGCATACTATGAAAATATATACAATGAAAAAACATGAATATTGGGATTAACTGGGCAACAGTAAAAATACTTTTTCATGAGATGACAATGTAGTGTATATAATTTCAAGCTATAAAGACAATGAAGAGCAGAAAAATAAACTTTGAGGTTATTCAAATAATCACAATGTTTATATTTGAAATTTTGCCCAGACTGTTGTTTGCAACTCAATTTATACACAAATATTATTAGTTTGAAGAGAAAGTAGAAGAATTTTTAAAACAAAAGCAATACTTATTTTTAATTACTAAATTAAAAGTGTTTAGCACTTAGCTCAATGCTTTATTTTCAAAAAAAAAAAAAAATTCAAAGTTAATTTAACATTAACTTTATTTTACTTCAAAAATTTCAAGTATGCATATAATAATTTTGAAAATATGCTGATTAGAATTTATGGTGTTTACAATCTGTTTAATTATTTAGGTCATGTATGAAGAAAGAATAAGAATCAAATCTTTCGAAAAATTTATTCTGTAAAAAACTGAAATCGGATGATTGATATTTCTGGAATTGATGAACTCGAATCTAGATGCATCGGCCATATTGTGAAACAAACCCAAAAGACTGCATAATATCTTCTGAAGTAATATTTCATAATATCTTTTAAATATAAACATTTCAATGTAATTGCTAGAAATAACTGGCAAGGATTACCAAATGTATCTGTTATTGATTCCCATAGATTTTATAACATGGCTATGGCCAAAACAATTATTGATCATTTGTGAGGATTTCATAAGATATATACGCTGTTGATTCCTATGGATTTCATAATATGGCAATAGATAATACAAATATTGATAATTAGTAATCTACTACAGCTGTAGATGGATAATTCATAAAGAACTAATTTAAACAGTAATTAATATGAATTTCCCGTTATTGACAATTTGTAAAGATTTCATAACATCCATTTTCGCAGTTTCATATTTGTTCAATACATAAAATATGTAACAAGTATAAAAGATCACTAAAACAGGACAAAGAGAACATTATTTCACAAAAAAGGATGCAAATTGCATTTCTAAAAACATCTTGAAAATTTTCCAATCGATTATTTACGTAGACAGCTAACACATGCAGTATAGCGAAAAGATACAAATGCATTTTATATGCTAATATTTTTCTTTCAAAACAGCAATTAATTTACGGATGCAGTGACACAAATGACAAATTAATGATAAGATCAGACGTACATAAGTGATACGAAGAACCAATGACAAAATTGCAGAAATTATTTCATTGGTTGTTTCTTGTGCAACCATGTAGCCCTTAGGTCATAACACATTTGTTTGGAAAATCATGGTTCATTTTATTATAGCAAGAAGATAGCATGTATTTGTCAAAGATGAGTTATTTATGATTTCCTGTTTTAAAGTAATATGTTGTTAAGGAAATTTAACTCAAATGAATATGATGAGTAATTAAAGCACTTTTTCATGTATAAGTAGTAAATAATTACAGTTGATGTTCAATTGCGAACAATTACTTTTGCTTTAAAAAACTATTTATTTCCAAATATAGTTAAATTTACTCTACGAATTAGTCAAAATTTTTTCATTATGAAAAATAATAATTTTTACAGTAAGAAACTCGTTTTACTTTAGGAATTATATAGAATTTTTTAAAAAAATAAACAGCCTATATTATTTGGTTATTGATTTATAAAGAACGCGTTAACATCAGAAAAGGATTTTTTACTAGGATTTTATAATCAGATTAAGAATTCAAATATTAAGCAGTTCTTAAATTCTTTGAGAGTTTGCATTTATTTTCTTTTTTACTTTATTTAATAATTTAATAATATTTTCCTTCAATTTTATCTTTAGAGATTATCGCATTTTAATTAAGCAAAAATAAAAAAAACCACTTTCTATTTACCTTTGTACCAACTATTTTATAGGTAACAAACTGAGCAAAAAAATACTACTCCGATACAAAAAAAAGTATTTTATACGACTAAGATACCTTTTTAAAAATGATTTCCAAAGAACGCATTATACAATATATTGTTCTAATAAAAGCATAGGAAAAATAATTTTTTTTTCATTTTTATTTTCTACTAATCTAAAATAATAACTTGGAGTGTAATCGACAAACACATTATAGAAAACTAACACAAAAAAATTACAAACATTTCAAAAATGCCTGCGAACATTTCTGTAGTCAAATAAAAATGGTGCTGAAACTTCTCAAACAAGTAATATTTACATTCTGTTCAAATACCACACCCAAGAACATTTAACACACCCAACTTGTCCAGACTCTTTTTAACTTGAAACGACTTAATAAAAAGACTTTTCCTTTCAGATGAAAACTATGAAGGCTTTGAATTTAAACTATCGCGTGAGGATATTGTTATGTATCAAAATAAAAATCTATTAAAGCAAACAAAAATAAAATGCTTTTGTGATAAATGTTAATAATCTCAGAGTAATGAATTTAAATTATTTTGAACTATTTGAAGAAGCCTTCTCAAAAAGAGATGAGTCTCTCCATTACATAGGAAATTTAATATTTCTTTTTACGAAAATTCAATATATTGATAAAAGAAGTTCTTCGATAATTTATTTTATTATAAAATACAATAAATAGGATAGATTAACATTTCAAATGGTAATTTTCATTCGTTTTGGTTCTTTAAAAATCTACTAACAATAAAACATTTTTACATGCTCCTCTATATTCCCAAAAGCTTTATTTTGATTAGGGTTTTACACATTTATTTATTTGCAGCATGTATGTGTAAAAGTTGCCTTCCAAATTCATTCAAATTATCTCGGAATAAATTTAAATGGTTAGTATTTTGTTTGTACTGTCCTTTAATCTGTGTGTGTGTTTCAGAAATGTAATTTATTTAAAATTATAAATAATTTAATTCTAGTATATATTTTTTTACTTGAAAAAAAATGCAATAAATATGCTAATTGGAGAAATGCCAGGAACAATATTTCATTATTTGGATTAGAAATATTATTTGTTCTTCAAGTTCTTAATTTTAATTGATTAACAATGCCCATATTTAAATTGCTTGGTGTTTCATCGATTTTTTGCCTTTTTAATTTTTAGACGATAATTTTAATATCTATATCATTTTTTTGAAATTTAACGGACAAATTAATTTTAAAATCTGATAGGCAAAATAATTTTGATAAATTTATTTGAAAAGGTTGATTTTTCTAATTTTTAATTTATTTAAAATGAAAAATGTGAAAATAGTTTAACTATTTAGAAAAGGTTGATTTCTTATTTTTTTTTTTTTTATATATATATAAAAAATACTTCTATATATAAATGACTACAACCCTTCCCCTCCATTTCTCATACGTTACAAAAAAAAACACATTTTATCAAATAAACTTTATGTATAATTTACCACGAATGAATTTCTCATAAATTAAATTGGATTATAATTTCTTCTTTTTTATGTCTAGCTAAGAATTGCCAATCAAGAAAAATTAATTTTGGAGAAGTAAAGCTTACATAACTTTTCTTCGCCCCCCCCCCCTCCTTTCCCATTCTCAAAGATAGTTTCTATAAATGAGATCAATGATATAGGAACTATAACGAGAAATGCATTTTTTTTAAACTTCAAATATTATTAATATTTATTTATTGCTATGTACTACACCAGAAAATTGTTAGTAAAAACTTAAAAGTGATAAAATAACAGAAGTCGTAAAGGGATACCTTAATGTATTCT
This sequence comes from Nephila pilipes, assembly GCA_019974015.1. Taxonomy (NCBI): domain Eukaryota; kingdom Metazoa; phylum Arthropoda; class Arachnida; order Araneae; family Nephilidae; genus Nephila; species Nephila pilipes. The sequence goes on from BMAW01019319.1 coordinate 99,854, forward strand.
ACAACTGTTCTTGATAATTTTAAATAGTTCTATACATTAATTTTATTCCATTATTTTCGCAATATTATAAAATAATTACAATTGCAAAATTCATTATAAAATAATTAAAGAAAAATTCAAATAAAAACTTTCGAAGAATTTGTAAAGTTTTAATTCAGGTAAAAGAAAGTTTCTAAAATTCATCGCAAGGAAAATATGTACATCAAGTAAAAACTCACATTTAAAAATAATATATATACATTTCATTTTAATTTTTTTAAATTAAGTAAAATTTGGTTTGTTTAGAAAAAAATAAATATTTGTACAGCAAAAGAACTAATATTTTCAATATTAGGATGAATTTCAAACCAATTTAGCCTTGAGTGCCTGTTCTTAATGTTTGACGAGGAAAATTAAATATCAGTTAAATTTATGAAATAAAAATGAATATATTTTTAACAAATACCTATATTTAAATATTTTTTCATATAGGAATTCTGTGAATGAGTATTACTACATCTCATATTAATAATGGTAGTATTGTCATAAAAATCATTCAAAATTATTAAATATTTAAATATTAAAAGTGAAGCTATCAGAAAAAAGAAAAATGTTTTATAAAATAAAAATTAAAAAAACACAATAAATAAGGTTAAAAAAATATTCTTGTAACATTTGAAATGGAAGAAAAACTGTTAATTATATTAAAATTATTGAGTTTTTTAACAAATATATTATTTTTTTTTCTAGAAATGTTTATATAAATTCAAAATAATACATTATTATGATCAAATAAAGAAAGTACTATTATGATTAATAATTGTCTTCTTAATGCTCAAATACATATATTTATTAAATTTGCTCAAATATAAATAAAAACTATAATGTTGGTACTAAATACTATAATTCATCTAAATCTATATTTGTTTTTGAGTAACAAAAGTAATAAAAATAATTACCAATTTTTATTTACAGTTAAGTTATTAATAATTATTGCAAATTTTTCAGTTATAAATCAAGAATATCTGCTTGAATAAAGTTATAATTAATGAGCTTTTATCAGCTAAAATAAAAAGAAAATGTATGGAAAAATTAAAAAAATCCTAACTGGATGAATAAATAAACAAATGAAAGGTAAGACTTCAGAGAAATCTTCTGGAAATACATTTCCTGAAGAAAATAGAAATACTTCTCGAGTTTTAAAACAATTATCAAGTTATATAATTAAACATTATAAAACTTATCACAATAAATAAAAATAATTTATCTTCATTATACAAATGTTTTCAGATTCAACGAATAAATAATAAACATGCATAATCAAAAATTAAAATCATTCTCGAAGCGACTCGAAAAATGTAAACAAAGTGCACATGATGTCAATTTAAACATAGTCACCTCTGTTTTTGCTCTCTTCAGAGCCTTGTTTGTTTCAAGCAACAGAAAAGAATCAGATGTAAAAAAATGTAAACACATGACATGACTTAATAATGTTTACAAGTTTACAAAGTTTCAGATACAATAAAAATAAACAAAAGTAAAAGCCGAAACATTATGCCAATTAAAATAAATTAGAATTAAAGAACAAAATTTAAAACGAAAACAACTGATTGACTCTGATGGTTTAGTAAAGATCAGAGCAAAGATATGAAGTTTAGTTTCATTCTTAATTTATTCAGCCATTACATTTTCGCACATTCATTTTTATAACAAAATAAGCTATTATATTCAAATGATAATTAAACCAAACACATTTTCCCACACCAGCTATAATTTGAACTTGGACTAGTTAGATCCAAGAAAGTGTTTCGAATAGCAGCACAACACAAATGCAAAAAAAGACCCTTTAGGGGTTTTTATAAAAAAATTATCACTGTACTTACCTAACGGACCATACCCCTTTGGATACAGTGTGTTCCGCATTACTCCCCTCTCTGTTGACACCTTTCTCAAATTCTATGCTTCCTACACATGTTGCCAGCTGTCGAAATCTGTAACCATGGCATTCCATACAGCTTTCGATATACCTGCTTCCCTCCTTCTCTATTCTTCCCTCCCCCCGACTGACTATATAACTCCCCCCTCCCTCTTGTAGGTGAAGGTTAACTTCTAGCACGTGGTACCATATACAAGAGAGAGAGAGAGAGGCAGAGAATTGCGTGACCTACTTCTTCAAGAATGCGGCGAAAAATAGCTCCGTCTTGAAAGGGTTAAAAAATATTTTCAGAGCCACTGCCACAATATAATATATAATATATATATATTTTTTTATCCTTCCTATATATCCCTCCGATATATGCTTCTCTTCTACTCCAACAGGTTTCCAGAGATAAAATGAGATGAGAGGAGAAAGCTTTTCTTTACATCAGCATCATCATCGAATGGATAAGGAGAGGGGGGATGCAGAGCCTTGAGGCTGGACTATCCCTCCCCTCCCCCTGTTCGTTTTTCTGACCGTGGGAGCGAGGCGGACCGATTATGAATTTAACCCTATCGTCCCGGAAGAAAAAGTTGCCTGCCCGTGATCTTCTTTGGCGAAGGTAGATGTAGTGCTGCGATGTGTGGATGTGTGCAGTGTCTGGAAGCATGTGCGGATGTGTGAGTGCACACATATCGTCATGCGGCGGCCCTTGTTACAGATTGCGAATGTCGAGGCTCAAGGTCGCTTCCTCGCGGCGTATATGGCTCGGTTTCTTCTTCTGCCAGACGATTTTTCCGTCAAGTGTTCCATCTGCGCTGAATTTAATTTCGTTCCTTTTTTTTTCTGTTTTATTTGATTTTTTTTTTTCTCTCTCTCTCTCTGGAAGTAAACCGCCTGTCTGGTGTTCCGTATGATACCGATATGTTATTACAGTTACGCTGAAAGAGTTGCGCTGTTCTGTAACGCATGAAATAAAGATTGATGGAATTGATTTATATAGTATTATGATGGCAATTGTAAATACTCATGAAAAAGCATATGCTGATCACGAATACATAAATTATGTCGCTCACATTGCTATTTATTAAGTAAAAAAAAAAATGACGGAAAAACCTTACATTATCTTAGCAGAATTATTAGAATGTACCGGCGATGATTTCTTATCCGACCTTTAACTCCGTTTATGTCGAGGAAGTAACTCAATCGAATCTTTTATTTTAACTCGAGTACAGTGTTCTAAGGGTGTCCTCGCGCAATGTTACAACATATAGGATCCAAAATTGGAACATTGCTTCGTATAAAAAAGTGCTCGGACATTAATTTTATATACTTACTGATTTCGCTAGCCTTTACAGAACAGCATATTTTATAATACTCTTCATTTCTATCCGAATCAATTCATTTTTTCTGTTGTAAAATGTGTTCCACGTTACGTCTCTTACGCTAAATGACCTTTAAACTGGGCGTAGCTTGTGAAAAATTGTATATTTCCCGAATGTTCTTAAATTTTAAGAATGCCACGTCATAAACAGATGTATGTGTTACAACGTGGCTAACTTATATGAAAATTGAAACAAGTTTCTGCCAGAAATGTGTTCGAAATTTCTATCAGATTCTTTGACATCAAGCGAAGACAGCCATAAAGACCTAATCAACGATTATTTAATAGGAAGTGTATATACAATGATTCAGTAAATATGCAAAGGTTAATGTTCCTGCAATTTTTTTTCTGGGCCACTTAGTATAAAAAATTTTTTATGTTGCATCAAAATGGATTAAAAAGGTTATTTCTTTATTCTGACGTGTAGTTATTGATTGAAAAGGTTCTTCTGTTGGCTTGATAATAAGTCTGAATTGGAAAAAATATTCTGACACACATGAGTAGATATTAAATAAAACTAAGGCTTTAAAAGAACTCTGAAAAAGTAGTGTGCTGTTTGTATTTTTATTTGTATAAAGAATACATTAATCACACTTCCGTAATAAATACTTTTTCTTTAATACAAAAATGTAACGCCGATGCCACGAGAAGATAATTTCAAAGGAAAAAAAACAATAAAAACTCAAGTGATATGAGTGAATTTTTAAAAGTTTAAATGTTTTCAATCTCACTGTCTCACATATAAAATCCTTTTATTGGGGAGAATCATTATTAAATATTTCTACTCCGATGGTATTTGCGACATTTGCTCGCTCAATAAACTTTAGTTTTGGGTCAAAAACAAAGGAATGCTAACAAGTGCAATGCGTGGTATTTCATTTTGAATCAGAATTGAAAATATACAGCGTCCGGTATTGTCCTGCGAAAATGGTTTTTAATTTTTGTTTCGCAACTCAGTAAAATGAAATGCGAGTTCAAAGATTTTGAACAAAAGTTACATTTTAAAGTTTTAATATTTAGTTGGTTTAATAGAAGTTCTTCATAATAAAATGAAAAGAATTAATTCTTTACATGTTAATAATGCTCATTTTTTTTTCTACACGTCTGCATGTAATTCAACTTATCGGAAGAAGTTTAACTCAGTCAATACAAATCTTAAAACAGAAATAAATATTTAGTTTTAGAATTGCTCTGTTTTCATTTGCAACAGTGCGAATATTAACGCTTTTAGCATTAACCTAATTTTCTTCCAATAAGCATTATCTGCAGGATTCTTATAATACCCAAACAAGAGATACGGTTAAGTTGTAAACCTTTTAAGATGAACTACGCCCTAGAAAGCTCTAGAGAAGTTTGCATTAAGAATTACAAAAGTCAATGTCAAAACCCTTATTTTATTTTCTTGTCGTTGTTATTGTATGAAATTCGAAGAAGACATTCCTTTTAAGGAAGAAAAAACGTTATCCCCTCAATGCATTCTTCTAAATATAACTCTAAAACAGTTTTATGTCTTAGTTTTAAGACTTTCCTCTAAACATACTCATTTTTCATTTAATTTCCAACATCAATGTTCATGTTCATACAAAAACCAAAAAAAAAAAAAAAACTCCGTATTTAATTCCTTACACCATTAGCTCTAGGTTGAATAAACTGTTTTCATACTGTTTTAAATAAAGATATAGTCATTGCATCGCTCTAGGTCGTGGCGTGTTAAACTGCAGCTGTTTGGGTTCTTGGAATGTCTCTAAAATGATTTTTGGGGGGAAATTGTAATAATTTTTTATTAAAAAAAAATTGTGGGTTTTTTTCAGTATCTTTTTGCTGTCATATTTATATGATCAACCTCCTAATACGTATTTTATTAAAAGGAAATTGAAAATCCAAGTCCCTGACACTGAAATTGTATTTTGAATAATAAACAACTAGTCAGACATTCAACATGAACTTTTAAAAAAGAAAATGAAAGTTTATTTTTCACTTTTTTGAAAATTAAAAAAAAGTAAATTTTTGCTATTTTTAATTATTTCTGATAAAGATAAATTTTTATCACAACTTGCTTATAATATTGCTCTAAATTTCACACGCTTCTAAAATTAACAATGGCTCTTAAATAATTAAAAATTATCTTGAAAGAAATGTTGAGCTCTTTTCCGTCTAAGCAACATGCAGTACAGTGACTTAGATTATTAATTTAGAAGCAACACGAGAACTATTGGCGACGGACCTCATAATTTTGAACCTCGGTCAAGTGACGAGAACGACATCTCAACTGACATCCAATTCTCCTAAATTCTTTACCATCCGAACGAGAGGACTTAGAGCCTCCACAGATTCAATATGCATCACTTCTGCTACTCAACAGTTTTTCAAGGGCATCAGGACTTGAACTCACGTCTCGACTAAAACAACGCTGAATATGAGCTCGCGACCATAATAATTCGGCAACCGCGGCAGCTGTATGTGACCTAGACAATGCGAATTACTGTAATCATGATAAATAATTAATAAATAAAATTGAAGTGGCGTGTAGGTTTTGAAGCTGCACTCTTGAGGGTTTTTCAGACAACTGTATCTTAGCCATGTAAAAAATTAACTTTCAACTGTTTATTTTGGTACAGTGTATTTGTTGTCAAATATTATCATTCGTTTAGTAAAATTTTTCATCTAAGTGTTGTAATGTCCTCGCCAACGTCATTTGTTTGAGTTGCTTAAAACAAATTTACTCACCATACTTTAAAATGAAAAGCCACTAAAACTTAAATCGAACCCATCATCCATGTGTAAAAAGTGATAATTTTAATGAGGCAAGTAAGATTATAATGTAACTGTCCTTTTTATTACATGTAAATAATGCATCAAAATAACATTTTCAGTGTCCAATTTTGCTAGTGAAAGATCTTGATTTTGAAACCAAGACAAATCGAAAGTTTCAGTGTGTTTTGGATAATTTTTGCTGTAATTTCTTTAGAGAATTTACCTTGGGATGTTTATGTTAGAAAAATAGATAGCTATTTTCTCTGGCTTGAAGACATTTATTATATAATCCTAATATATGAGGGAGAAAAAATATTCCCAACCTAACACATCATACATCAATAACCGAGTACTTTATGTAATCTTGGAACCTTTAAGTCGCGCCACTATTAAACATTATCAAGGTCAGACACTAAATCTAGTTGGCATTGTTTCTAGTCATGCAGCCATTACAGTTCAAAGGGTAGTTTTCTTTTCCTTTTTTTTTAAATGAGGAAGAGACATCATCTGTTTATTACCTTCGCAGAAATACTTTTTTTTCCCATCGTATCTTCAATCCCGATCTTCCCTCATTGTATCATTAATTTTCAACGGGAAACTTTGGGTGAAATGAAACTATATGATTAATTAATCGAAGGAGATGGCGGAAAAGAAAAGGAAAGAAAGTAAAACCTTCTTTGACAGCTCCAAGCCAAAGAGTTATGCAGGATGCAGTCGAGTGATGTAATGCAAGGGCATAAAAAGCTGTCTGGCGCAACTACACGTTAGTGCGCTCAGCAGGGTCAAGGTCGCCCGACTTGCGCATGGTTCTTCTGCTCTTCGTGGGCAAGACGGTTCGTTTCAGTTTTATTATTTTAATCAAAGACATCCTTTTATTTATTTATTCCATCCGAGTTTTTTTTTTTTTTCCTATTGCAAAAACCAGCTCATGACGTTCGATTATGAGTCTTGGAAGTTGGATGTATATGAACGAAAAAAAAATGTTTGAGGTGTTCTAATTCGCTTTCTATTTCTTTGTAATGCTATGTGAAATATCGATGTTGATAGTTTTAACAGACAGGAAAAAAGTAAAATTATATTGCTGTAAAACGGAGAAAAAGAATGCTAAATCCATTTGATCCAATATTTCTAAGGGTTATGATTGGAACTCAAATTCTTCGTATTTTTTTTAAGACATACACACATCGTCAAAAAAACAACCATTGCACTCACAAGGAAGCAAAGGAAGTAAATGCAAATTAAGAAATTGTTTTGTCTGTGTTAGATATGTAAATTGCAAATATTTCTAGCATCAGTTGCCTCAGCGTCTATGATTTCACTAAGAAGTATTTCAAAGGTTCTCCCAACGTGCGTAATTTTGATTCTTACTAGTGTGTTTGGGTTTAATTTATTTTTGGTTTTAATTTTAAGTCTAGAATGCCTTTCAGAAGAAAACTCCAGACGTTTGAACAGTTGGACGCCTCATAGGACTGCATGAAGGCGGATGGTCGTTCCGTCGAATTGCGTGTCTTAACGGTCGCACAGATGTTACAGTTTCACGCTGTTGGCGGAATCGGATACAAAGAAATTATAGCTCACGACAAGAAGGCTCAAGGAGAGTGCTTCACGTACTACAAGTATGGCAGATCGAAAAGTCGTCCGACAACACCAATTTCCACAATTTGGACAGCGATGATCTCTCTGCATCATCCTGTAAGTGCTAGTACCTTCAGGGGGTGACTACATACATCTGGATTGCTTGGACAGAGATTGCCCCTAACACTACAGCCATTGACTGTAATGGAACCACGGAACAGCAGCATGGAACCACGTGGCATGGCAGCAGGTCGTCTTTATTGACAGTCTTGCTTTATTCTTGGTTAGGATGATGATCACACTCATGGTCAGCGCTATGCTGGCCGATTTGTCGTCACTCATCGCACATGCAGATAGTATCATGTAATGGTTTGAGGCGAGGTTTCGTACGATGCCCGATCACTGTTAGTTTTCATCAGAGCCGCTTTGACGATCCGAAGGCACGTTAGTCAAGTTCTTCGACCGGTGGCCATTCCTTTTGTGAATACTCATCCTAGTCTTCTATTTTAACTAGACAACGCTCGTGTTCATACCGCTACCATCTCAATAACTTGCCTCGTAGCCATAGACGCTATGCTGTGGCTAACAGCCTCGCCATTTGTTGCTCATAGAAAACTTATGTGATGCTGTAGGCCGTTCTATTAAGATTCCACCGCTACCAAAAAAATTTCACTATCTATTTACCAAAGTTCTATCTGCATAGGATGAGTTGAGTCAAGACACCATTGAAAGGATCTATGACTCCGTGCCACGATGTGGGACAGATTGCATCTGAAATAATGACAGCGCAACATCTTATTGAGAATTGTAATGAATTAGTATTTTGACCAATGCATATTTTTCTTACCCACACTCAGCTTTTAATTATTTTTTGTTGGTGGCGGGTACTAACTCACTTTCAAATACAATTTCAAACTCCCTATTCCTTCTGGATGCAGCTTTGTTTTTGACAATGGATATACAATATTATCTCTCATGCATCTTCATAGAGTAAATTCGAACTTTTGAAAGAATTCTATGTCCAGACTGTCCAGAAAAATCTTTATCAAAAGGCTTTCAACTGGAGATAAAAACATTATGTTCCCTAATTTGGTTAGCTTAAAAAATCAATACTTTATAAACGCCTATTACAAGTTTTCATAAAAACAGAATAATATATTAGGGGGGGGGGAAGAGAAAAGAAACATTGCTGTGAATCTTTTGTGTATATATTAAAGAGGAATTAATACCATACTCTTTAATTCGGAGTACAGATGTATAATTACGTCAAATGACATAGAAGCAATATTTTCTTAAAATATCATCTCTGTTGATCAAAAAACTAAATTCTCAACAATACTACTTTTAAAAGACAACAACGCATGGTATGATAACGTGATGTTTTAAAATTTAATGTAATATAGGTTATATTTTAAATTCTTTTTTTTTATTTTGTTGTAGAAACTCCCGACAATTGCTAGAATTGTTTGATACGAATTCGTTTGCTCATGCTTTATATTGAAAATAATAAATATAATTTCTCAAATCTTACACAAACTTATAAGTACCTTTTAAAATTAATGATCTCAATTTTTTCTTACAAAAAAGTTAATATTTTCATTACAAGCTATTCCAGTTCTAACTTATTTTCCAAAATTTAGTTAATTTCTTTTTTTCCCCTGTAATTTAAAAGTCATCCTGATTTCAGGAAGCATCTCGCTAATATTTACATAGACTCCAGTCTATAGGCCATTTTAATTTCATGAACGAAATGTCAATCCTACGGAATTTCTACAACCGTCTTTAAATCTTTACTATTTTATTTATTTCATAGCAAAAAAGTGCCTTCGAAAGAGCAAAAAATAATGAAAGTTTCTGCGGATCTACATTTTCAGTCTGATTTTTTAAAAAATATTTTTTACTCTCATTTTAATTCGCTTGTGGGTTTTCCGGTCTTTTAAAAATATTTTAAAATATTTTCGAAAATCGAGGAGAAATGTAATTCCACAGAAACATTTATTATTTATTGCTCTTTCGGATGCACTTTACTTTAAAATAGAGAAAATAGTAAAGATTTGAGGAACGGTAACAGAAATTTCATAGGATTAACATGACGTTCATTAAATCAAAATGGCCGGTAGACGGGAGCCTTAAGATGTTAAATTTTTTCTCCAGATTTTACTAAAGTGTGTGTTTAATAGCTAAAAAAATTATAAGTGCAAAAAATGGCACATTTTAACACACAAAACTCAATTAAATATTTTCTGCATAATTTTGCACATCTTTTTTTTCAAACCCATCTTTTTTTTCATCTTTTTTTTTTTAAACATTTTCTTTCGATTTAGTTATGAAACACAATATTCTTATTCTCTGCTGATTAACATCAGCTGAAGCAAAATATGTTTTGCAAGGAGGAGTCCGGCATCTACTGAAGAATAGTTCAATGAGTTTGAGCCAACATACTACTTAAGGGGACTTAGTACCTTTCGAAATCAAAAGTAGAGCATTTTGACACATTTTTTCAATTCTTCATAAATCAACAATTTTTGCTCATTTCAATATGAAACTTTGCCAGTTTGTGTAATAAAGTGTATAGTTTAAGATATTGGGTCACGTTTTGCTATTAAATCAATATATTTTCTTATACAACATGAAATATGCGTACAAAAATTTAAAAAATAAATTAGCTTACCTTACGTTACCCACAAGATAACATTTGAAAGATGTACAGTAGAACCATAATTCTTATACCAAATTAAAGCTAAATAATGACCTTATTCTGTAAACCTCAAATTTTAAATTTATCTTGTATTAAAAAAATTGAAAAATTAAAAAAGTTATCAAGTTTGTATTTAGAAACTTTTTTTTTTTCATGTATCATGTTATAAAATAAAATCTAATCATCTTATTAACAAATTTGAGGTTCACAGAATAAAGATCTACAAGTGCAACACTCATGTAAATTTTTAAATCTCTGCATGCAAAACATTTTTTTTAATCCTATGGGAAAGTGTGAAAATAACAAACTGAGAAAAAGAGGTTTGTTTACATTGCATTACATAGAACAAGCCACTTTAGACATTTACATTTTTTGTTGCACAGGGCGTAATAATTGTCGGATTTTGACGTGGTTTGCTTTGAAATGCTCCTAACATTCAACACTATTTTTTGAAAACAAATTTGAAAAATCGAATTTTTGAAGGTGCAAAGGTACTATGTCCCCTTAACTTGTCCCATAAACCTGTAGGACAAATCGACACAACAAACCTGTATGACAAATAACGTAAGATATTTCCATGAGCAAACAAGAATTTTCCAAAATCAACTGTAAGGCTGTTTTGTGTTAAACCTCTTCGAACTGCTACATTCTTACGAGGTTGTATGTGCATTAATTCTTTTCATAAGTAGAGAGTTTTGTAAATGTTCTTGTCTGATGTATCCCTCATGCCATTATTTTTCATAGTGGCCCGTATTTTTGTTACTGATTTTTTTTCGACATTTCGTAAATAAAGATTACATTTTGTCTGAAGGTCCCGCATTGTCATTTATTGCGTTAATTTCATTGCTTTAAAAGATGTTTGCACTCGAAAGCAAAATGTGAGATCTTGTGAAAAAATTCTACAAATAATTTTATATGTATCCATGATTGCAATTTATTTATGTATGCTGTTCTTTACCTAATTCAATAGACTTGTAATTCTGAGTATATTAAATACCTACTTAACACATTAATCAATAACTCCCGAGTCTAACATTGAAAACAACATTTTTTTTGCAAATTTTTTTTTTATTCATCAACATAACACCTTTTGTTAATCACCTTTTAGGATGATACAATCGTTCCAACGCTTTTCCAAATCTTTTTTTTTGTTTTTTGTTTTTGTTTTTTTTTTCCGCAAGAAATCTTTTTTGTTGCGAGTAAATAGCGATAAACAGCTTTCTGAATCATCGACTCGTTGCTGTTTTTGTTCCATCGAAAGCAATCGCGGCACCCTCTTGGAAAAAACCTTTTTCAGTAAATACACTTCCATATGATATCTGTGTCATCTCAGCAATCTCACGGAGCTTCACTTTACGATCTTTCATTATAATTTTTGTCACTTCACTCACATTTTCCGGTGTAACGGCTTCCACAGGTCTACCCGAGCGTTCCGCGTCATTTGTATCGGTACGACCACGTTTAAACTCGGCAAACCACCGACAAATCGTTGCTTTTGATGGACAAGAGTCCGGGTAACATTTTTCAATCCATTGTTTCGCTTGCACGGTGTTTTTACCCATTAAAAAACAATGTTTTATCAGAACACGAAACTCGGTTTTTTCCATTTTTTAAACAAACTACAAAAAGACTTTACTCCAACCTCGATAACTCAGCTGTTTCTGGTCCGATCGACTTAAAATTTTGACACGTTTCAAGCAAAGGTTAGTACTCTAGAAAGACCTGGTTACTGGTTTACTACGAGCGCCATCTCTGGGTTAGTCTCGGGAGTTATTGATTGATGTGTTATACATACTCTTTCATTGAAATGTGAATTCATTATATTCACTCACAAAATGTTTTCTTGTACTGATTAAAAATTTTCAAACATGTTTCGTAATTTTGAAAATTAAATTAATACTTTTGCCCTTATTAAATATTTATTTTATGATTAAAATTAAACTTCATTTATTAAAATTGTTAAGAATTAACGTTAAAAAAATCCATTATTTTAGATTCTTGATTTTCTTGAAAAGAAAACTAATTCTGAAAATCCCTCGTTTTTAGAATTACTTCCAAACATTTCGAAAAAAGTGCAGGCTGCAACATCTTATTCAGGCATTTGAATGATTTTGATTTAGGACTAACGAACTGAGATCTGCGATAATTGGTAGCATATGCAACAATCAGGAAATAAGACTTGTGTAAAATGTTTATTCAAATGCGAGTACATATTCCAGCTTACACAAAATAATGCGATGTACAATTTAGAAACACTCCCTATTTTTAATAAAATACTCAAAATATTTAAAATTTCGAAGCAAAGCTTATTGTTCCTATACATGTACATAAAAATCCATTTTTATGGATTAGAATTAATGATTCAAAATATTGATCGACATCATGTCAGATATCTTTGAAGAAAAATTCTACAGCACATAAATTGACTGAAAATATCGATAAAAACTGTTCCAAAGTGATCCATACATAAACGGAGAATATATAGAGAATACAAATGAATTGTGTGTGTTTGTGAATTAAAACTTCTAATTTCTATGAGGAGCTACATTAGTACCTAGAAATAAACTATGACTTTAATCTTATATGATAAAATCCAAACAGTTGAAGTATTTAAGAAACTGCCTGTTGGACAGATATTTCGTGAGTTATAGAATCATGTTGGAAGTATTTACGTAATATACATATCCATAACTGAAGCTTTAATTTTTTCGCAGTTATTATTTGTCATTAAAAGCTTAAATGTAGAAGTTTCTTGATAATCGCTAACCACTTTTAATATACCAAAAGACAATTCTCAGCCTTTTTATCTATAACTCTTTTCTAATTTTTAACATCTTATTATTTTTTTTTATTTATTTATTTTTGTAACTTATAAATTAAGAACCAATAATAACTAGAGATTTTTTTTTTGAAATATTCTCACACAGAAGCAGATTCGAACTCAACAACTTCTAAAAAAACAAATACAATGCTCCTACAAAATTTAAGTTTAAGTAAGTTTTTAAAAAGATAAGTGCGGAACATTTTTTAAAAAAGATACTTACAAATTATTTTGAACCAAAACAATATTGCATGCATTCCTGTTTTTTCTTATTTCAAAACAAGGCTGAAGTTACATTAATTTTAGTGATGACTGAATAGAAAACATATTCGTGAATTAAGTTGATGCATATATACGAAGGGGTATCATACAGTTTTTATTATTACTAAGAAGTAATCGATACATATCTAGATGAAATTTGTTTCACACATCAATGGATCCTTATGTACATAATGTTGTAAATTACAGTTATTAATGTTGATTCGTTTGGTTTCAGGAAGCCATAGATTGAAGTAACTCACATAAAGGAGAAAATAGAATTCAATCTTTTGAGTTCTACAATGACGGCCTTCGAAAGATCATGAAATGCTGGGAGAAATATATAACTCTGGATGGTGATTAGATATACAAGTCTTGAGAATAATAAATATAAATTAAGTTTCTTTTATCACGATTATTTTTAGTAATAATTAAGACTTTACGATTTACTGCAAGTTACTTTAATCTGCAGCTTCCTTAAACCAAACAAATTAACACTAATAATTGTGGTTTACAATATTATGTACATAAAAATTAATTCATATGCGGAATACATTTTATCTAGATACCTAAGTTATTTCTTAATGTTACTTAAAACTTAACGCGTGCTACTCCAGAGCAGATAAAAAAAATTAATTTTTTTTATATAAATCTAATTTGTTGCAATTAATTCTCAATGAGAAACATTTTTCTAAGGCAAAACCATCTTAAATTTATGAATTTTATTGACATATTTAATTATTTATAAATCATGATTAGATTTAAAATTTAAATTCTTATATTGATAATATACATTTTTTTTAAAAAAATGCGACGCAAACTTCAGTTTTCGATTGGAAATTTATATGAAGAAGAAATAAACCCATTCAAATAGGGTGGTTAATGTTTCCTACTTTTTGAAATTCAACATCTCCGAGCATGAACTCTAGTTAATATTAAAAGTAAAAGCAGGTGTTCCGCAAATTATTATGCTTTTATAATTATCTTGCGCTTGCACGTTTTTATAATTAGTTTAGTCTCATTACAAAAATCTAGGCGGCAACTGCTTGGTGTGTCACATGCCCAAAATAAATTTGTTGTCTCTTCTTTCGACTCGGAAACGTTGTGCGACCAATTTCAATAAACATCTGCAAGTCTGAAGTGAAACTTCACACTATTCAAATGTTTGGGCTCATATATCACCTCGATGACCAATAGGGCGTATTTAAAAGATCGTCTGGTGTCACACCCATGATCAGTTGCTTTGGGTCAATGCCCTGCGTCGTTTTATAAAAAGCAGACTTCAACTATAAATTTTGGCTTGATCTGCGCATCGTTTCCACTTACTTTCACATTTCGTAGACATTTTATTTTCAGTTAAATGACTGATATTCCCTTAAAATTCGGTTAAACATTTGAAATTGTAAGAATATTTACATTTCTCACTTAAAGAATCTGGAGTTAAAAAGACTAATTCAATTGAAATATGAATTTCGGTATAAATCGAAAAGAATTTAATCATAAATGTAAAAATCTTGCAGGGCATTAGCATTTATGATTTTGCTGTAAAATTATGAACGGAGTGTTAAAATTGCATGGATGATGAGAAAAGAAAATTTAACAGAAAATTTAAATAATAACACTTTTTTTTATGAATTTTAAAGATTGTAGTTTTTTTTATTGATGAGTTTATTGAGAGAACTGTTTTGTCCCAATGTAACTTTTGATATTTCGTAAAAAAGTTCAATTAACACGCTTTCCAAAATTTCAATCATTAAAATAGTTTTAATATTATTCTACTAAAATTTAACAATTCAACGATTGTCCTAAAATTGAGTAATTATTAAACATATTCATTTTTCAAACATATTGAATTTTCTTTATTCTCATAACATAATAAATATGATTTTTAAATGTAATTCGAATCAGCTTATTTAAGCTTCCATTTCAAGTTTTCACTTTAACTTTACATAAGATAGACAGAATTATATGCTAAAGATTCTAAGAAAATGTGTGCGAACTTTCATGCGCTAATTTACTTAGGAGTAAGCAAATGTTGAAATTCAGATTCGTCATATGAAAAATTTTAAATATAGGTTAAAGTGTTCTTTTTGAAAACAAAGATAATTATAATATGCAGCTATCTCCCATGGCATATCTGTTTTTTAATGTCATGGAATTAATTTTATTATTAATCTATCGTTCTAATATTTTAGTCTGAATTCCTTACTGGCCCTCTAGCTTCTATCCTAGTTAAACAACAAAATAAAGTCTTTTTTTTATAAATTCTACGCCTCTTATCTACCTATGAAAATAATTTTGAAACCAAAAAGAAGCTAGATCTATACAAAACGGTCATGAAATAATGACCAATAAGCAATGTCTTTATTCCGAAAATGCAGCTAATAATAATAATAATAAAATTATTTGGCGATAATATCTAATAAAAGTTACTAAACAAATAATATATCAAAAATAAAAACTACATTCATCTAATACAATATTGAAATAATAAAATAAATTCCTGGTGCTGCGTAAAAAATATTAAAAGCAGCACAAAAAAAAGAAAGAAAAAAATTCATTTTCTGAAACTTTTGTGAAATTTTTATATAAATCTTCGAAACTGAAATTGGGGGGAATCACACATTTGATATGAGTTTTTAATTTTTTTTAATGTAACTTCGACAGGTAATTCAAAATTAATACATATTGCATTGAAATGAACTTTTCTTCCCAATTTCTAATTTGACTTTTAAAAGACTATTTGATAGATTCGAACGAGTATGCATCAAATCTATGATTTGAACAAGTAGAATACTTTTTTTGAATGATATAATTTCTGGAAATAGAAAAAAAAGCCATTTCTCTTTTAAATTGTCATTTTTAAAAATATTTTCTATTTATACAATTTTATGGTGATTTAAAGTCTAATATATCTTCCACCAGACGGGGCGTTTTTCTGATTTAGTAATAAATGAGATCACAATTAACTTTTCAAGGATAACGACAACTATCATTCTTATGTAAACCATTAAACTAGCCCGATACTTTTCAAAAAATTTTAATTAATAGGATTAGAAACCAAAAATAATAAACGAGTTTCCAAAAGAAAAAAAAAAGACAAATTGCGTGTATTCTGTATTGAATGTATTCATAAGTTCCATACATCAATTTTTTTTTTCAATATTCTCAGAACCAAAAGAAAGTAATTTAATAACTCAATAAATATTCAGTAACAATCAAAGAATTGAAAATTACTCATCTGTAGCCAAAAAAAAAAAAAAAAAAAATTCCGTAACATATTGAAAGTTTAACTTCATCCACCTTGCTAACACATCGATCAATAACTCCCGAGACTAACCCAGAGATGGCGCTCGTAGTAAACCAGAAACCAGGTCTTTCTAGAGTACTAACCTTTGCTTGAAACGTGTCAAAATTTTAAGTCGATCGGACCAGGAAAAAGGTTTTTTGAAGTGAAGTGAAAAAGGTTTTTTCCAAGTGGGTGCCGCGATTGCTTTCGATGGAACAAAAACAGCAACGAATCGATGATTCAGAAAGCTGTTTATCGCTATTTACTCGCAAAAAAAAAATTTTTTTTTGAAAAAAAAAAAAAAAAAATTTTTTGGGGAAAAAAAAAAAAAAAAGATTTGGAAAAGCGTTGGAACGATTTTATCACCCTAAAAGGTGATTAACAAAAGGTGTTATGTTGATGAATAAAAAAAAATTTTGCAAAAAAAATGTTGTTTTCAATGTTAGACTCGGGAGTTATTGATCGATGTGTTATATTTACCAGGATATGTAGTTAAAAATATTTCATTTTTTTATTCTTAATATTATATAATATGAAAACATTACCGACTTTTATAAGGTATTGAATTACAGAGAGAGTTGAATATAGTTTTTTGTTTTCAATTGAAGTAATCCTCTATATACTATCTACCTTTCTCAGTAAATATGAAACATTCATCTCTCCCTTCAGCGTCCAAATGCAAAGGATACCTTATAGGTATTACCTTTGTTTGTGTAACGGTCATAGTGAAGAGATATAACTATATGCAGATTATCCAACAGTATTCAGAAACTGTCTTTTATGAACCATTTCATTGTAAGAGGTCCTTATCAAGTCAATTCAGATCTGGGTATGTGAATGCATATTCCTTATAGGTATTACCTTTGTTACACTTACTGCATTTTAATAATCTCCAATTCGAAATGAATTTTAGATGCTTGAATTTTATCGTCGATTTGTCTTAAAGAGGGGAGTGAGTGAGTGAATGTAAAGTTTATTGGCGCAAGAGCCATATATGGCTATGCTGCGCCAAAGAAGAATAAGCTGTGGTCTAGACGTGAAGTTGAAAAAAGGGTAAAAATGGTTGACAAGAAGGAGGGTCGAATATAGAGAAGGATCGCTAGGGTATCTCGGGAGTGCGTCACCCGTGTTTACCAAAGACAGTAAACCCCATGGGAAAGAAAAAGATCACTAAGGTGCCTCGGGGTCATGATGCCCGTACTTACCTGAAGAAGGAAAGCCCCTGAGGTCCCCTGATATAATCCCCAGGGGCAGGGTGCCCGGCTATACCCCCAGACGCTGGGTACCCATTTTAGTCGCCTTTTACGACATGCATGAGCTACAGTGAGACTATTCTGTCATCCCCGGTCACCACACGGGTCCTTAAAGAGGGGAAAGAGTGGGGTAATTTATTTTGATACATTAAAGGGAAAATTCAAGTGGAAGGAAAATATAAACAGAAAAGTTTTGTCAATACGATTATAATAATGCATTTGAATGAGAACAGTATTCATGGAAAAAACTTAAAACTTTCAGTACGAGAGAATAAATAAAATTAAGAAATGCAAAAATATTTCGCTTTTTTTCTTGCTTGATTAAGTGATAAAATATATACAAAATGTAACAATAAATAATATTTAATGACATATTTATAGCTAAAAAAAACTGTAAAATAACATACGAGTTACAATATAATACGTTTAAAACATTTAAAAACATAAATTTTTCTAAAAAAATATTACATTCACATATTTTTAAGATTTCCATAGACTTGATTTCGACTACACAATAGATAACTGATTCTGCAAATATCCGTATTTTTGGAATTTTGCTAATCATCGCTTTTAAAGTAGAGATTTGCTTTTTAAATTTCTAAATTGAAGATTAAAAATTTTAAAATAAAACTAATGAAATAAATAAAAAAAAAACTAAGTAAATGCATTTTATCTTATATTAAAGTGAATAAGAATCTCGTGTATTCAATGTTGCAACTTCGTTTCTGAATCTATTATTTGGATTGAATTATGCGAACAACTACAGCTGCAGTTCCAATACATCTGTATTAGATACGAAGTTAACACGCTACAGCCTGCATTCATTTTGATCAAATAATAGATACGGAATTTCGAAATGTTTCCTTGTGGCAGGGGAACTGTCAAAGTAATGAGCAAACTGTATTCTCTGATATAAATAGCGTATAACTCCGAAGGGCTGTTTATTGAGTTCAATGTCATTAGTTAAATTGCTACGACTCTATAGATCAGAAATATATTGAATCATTTCAACTTCCCACGGAAGTATTCTAAAAATCTTCTAAGGTTACAAGACTTTATGCTGTTGCATATTAATATTTCACAAAGTGATCTTTTAATAAAAACATCAGCCGAAATCTTTGACCTTATTACAATAAAATAGTTAACTGAATAAAATTTTTAATAAAGTATATAAACAGTAGTGATTTTTAAAATCTTTATGAATATATACTGCAGCAATTTATAAATAATTCATATCTTTTTTAATATTTTTTGGTTTTATCTTTCTTGTAAAAATTCTAAATATTGTTGCAACATTACCTTCCAAACAAGGAACAAGTGCTCGATCAATAATCGTTTGATGATTGGTAGATATATTGTAGAGAGAACATTTTTTTTAAAAAAGATTCCTTATTAACAAGAGTACATACATGCTGATGATATTGAGTTCGAAATCACAATAATAAAAATATGTAAAAATTTCTTAAAACAATTTCTTTTTAATTTCTTATAGAACATTTTTATCATATATAAATGAATTAAAATTTTTAAAAAAAATATTCGCTGTTGAGGATTCAAGCCCTTATGTCTTCAATTACCCATTTATAGCATATTTTCCTTTAAACATAAAATATGTGAAAAATATAAATAATATAAAGAAAATAAAGAATTAAAACTATGATAATTAATCAAATGCTTAAATTTCTCTAAAGATAATTTCTAAAAAAATGGATGAATAAATTTACAAAAGCAACCAAAGTAGAAGAGAAAATATCAAATAGAATCCAGAAAACTAAGTAGGCTATCTTTGATCTTCAGCCTGAATAAAATTAAAACGATTAATTAAATGAATTGAATAGAAGTTTCTCTTCAGCGTACCTTTTTTGGAGATTCCAAAGTTCTTGTTAACGAGTGAAGATTCCGAAAGTTAAGAAATAAATTGAAGAATAAATTTAAAGTTGTCTTAATTGGGATTATAGCTTAATGGAGGGAAAATATTGAAAAAATTCTGTTATTTAATTTACTACAAGATATTATAATTTTAAAAATATTAGAATAAAGAGATAAAGTTCTTGGGCTCTCACATTTATGAATAGAAAGCCTTTATGACTTTTTCCTTTACTTAAATTTTAAATTTTGCTACTAAGTATGTGCATGATTTTTTTTTTACTCTTAATAAATATTGAAAGTTTAATCGACCCATTATAATTTTAGTGCATAAAAATAATTTAGTCCTTTTATTCCTGTCTTTTCACAATTCTTTCAAATTATGAGAACCCATTTTTTTTAAAAAAAAAAAGCGGTAAATTTGTGCAAAGTATTCCTTAAAAAAACAATATTTTTAATTTGACAAATAATGCAGCACATGTACTTTTATCCGGTTCAGTCGGTCGAACTGAATTCATGACTGATCGAAGTGAATAAGTCTTTTAAATGCTCCATTTAGTTCCGGAGAGGATGTATTGTTGTGTTAGTTACTATTGTTTTGAAACATTTTATTTCGGTTCAATCACTGCTACTTGATAGATGTATTCTTTAAAGTTCTATTTAACCACCATTTCATTATCACGCAAAGAATTTAAAACTTTTTGCAAAATAATTTTCGGAAATATTTAACGAATTCATGAAAAACAATGATAAACGTACTGTTTCATGAGATAATAAATAGGCATATAATTAATTCTGTTTCCGGTATTTTATATAGACCCCGGAAGAACAATATTGTATGTGTGGGTGATCGTGTATATTTATACTATCTGTAAAAACTCAATCATGAAATATTTAAGAAAGTGATGCTTGTTTGTTTTTCGAAATGTTGAAATTGATTAACAATAGTCATGAACTCTAGCTGATGTGTCGTCGTATCTCTTTCTAAAGATTTTCCGCTTATTTCATTTTATTATATTTAATGCAAAATAAGAAAGAGAAAGAAGTTGACTCTCTTCTGAAGTATAATATCTAATAATTTCAATCCAATTGAAAAAAAATTAACAGCTGATCATAAAAACAATTGAAATGAGATAATGTTGCCAAATTCACGGGAAAAGTAAACACAGTAAAATACTTGTATAAAATCTTTTTTTTTTCCTTTTGCATCATGAGGGGATCAAATCATTCAGTTACACATAATTTTTTACAGTTTAAATATTAAAACTAAATACCGATCATAATCTTTGAATTCAGTATAACTTTTGATTAATAGCTGTCTTGTATGACATCTTTAAGAGTTCTCTACAAAGTTTTCTTCGGGGGAGGGGGGAAAAGGAAAGGTTAAGTGGAAATAAAAGGATGAGTGTGTCACTTTAACTTTCATAAGATGATTTAATCTGATACATCCAGCTTTGAAAACATGTTAGATCTATATAAAATGATCAAGTATTTATTGGTTGGTATAAATTCTTTGAACACTTAAATCTTTGGTCTCCATGCAGTTCTATACGATTTCAATAGAAATAGACAGTAGAGCCATGTGAAAATATTTCGCATGGTAAAACATGCAATCATTAAAACAATTTTTAGTAAATAATTAAGAGTACGGGCTGCTTTATTTATTTTGCTCAAAACATTTTAAGAATTTCATGTATTGAAGTAATTTTCTGGTTTTTACATTTTTTATATAATATTATTTTAAATAAGATACCTGCCAATTTTTTTAAAACTTTCTTGAAGAAAAAGAAAGCATTTTTATCACAAAAATTACATTGTTTTGATGGAAAGGATTAAATAAACCTAAGGAGAAACGAGAATAAGGGGGGGGGGGGAATGTAATGGTACATTCCCCAGGTTTTTTTTAAGAATAATTTTCAATTTTCTATAGCTGGAAAGTTAAGAGTTGTATTCAAACCTTAGGTAAAATATTTTTTACCAATTATTTCATCTCACCCTATGATTTTCAGAAGAAAATGACTTTTTAATTCAATTTTTTTTTATTCCTCGAATCATTTTTCTCACCTATACTAGAATTTAACACTATACCACTTATCAAACAGCATGACAGCAAAAAAGTGAGAAAGAAGAAAAGTTCCTCTAATATGCCATTGTTCGAAATCGAACGTTTTTGCCTTTCATTTCTCACCAATGTTTTTAAGCGATTTAATCGTTTTTTTTTTTTTTTATTTTTTTTTTTTTTCATTATTCATCCCAGTTAATCAGGCGTAAATTGAAGTGACCCCTCACTCCCTTTTCCCTTTTGTTAAAACCGTCATCACCAATGACTTCAAGGCCAAACCCCTTAAAAGATCGAAAGAAAAAGGAACAAGAAATAAATAAGGCGGATTTTATGGTACAAAGAATCCCGCGGATTTCGCAGTTCGCTCGCGAACAATATAGGTCATGGCGCAGGTGTTAAATTGAAAGGATTTTAAAGTAAGAAATAAAAAGGCGTTGATCACCAGCGCTTCGAAGCAGGTGTTTACTCAAAAGCTTGTGGACAAGGCACTTCGGAAGTGCCGAAAAGAGTTAAAGGTTTGCTACTCCTTTGTTCAAATGTAGCGTGAGTAACCAGAGTAGAAACAAAGGAGGTGATTATAGTAGTGTAGCTCTTGTCTCCACAAATAAATGATTCAGCGTCTTATTAACATGCAAAATTTGAATTTCGTGCTCGGAGGAATATCTTTCTTTGCCGTTCAGTAGACGTTGTTCTTTTTCCCCGACTGGTGTCTGATCCAAAGGCGGGAACGACTGAAGGTCGTTACCTTCCTGCAGCTCACAAAGTCTAAGTTCATAACATAGCATAAGAAGTAATTTCTTGCACTCTTTGTTCTGAATGTCATTTGTTTTCTCATTACTAAGGGATTCGCCCTAACTTGTTTTGTGGACTTAACTTTTGACTTTTCTTACAAAGAATAATACGAGAAAGCTAATGTTTTTGCTTGATAGTTAAGTTTAAAACGTTTCAATTTGACTTAAAGGTGTTTCGTGACAAAGGCGCGCCTCTTATTCTAGGAACTGAAATGCAGAATGCGCGCAAGGGCTTTAACACGAAACGTTTTTCATAATAATGCAGTAATTAAAGTATTAAGTAGCCTGCGAATATTAAAATCTGATAACTTTGACTGATGATCAGAACTGGGAATTTTACTGACACGTTATGTTTCAATTCCTTCATTAAAGGCATATTTAGCCAACTTAAAATCTCATTATAGCTTCTACACTATAAATATTTATGAGACATTTTTTTTTGCTTTTATTTAATTTTTTATTTTAGGTCATTTTATAAGTTTCAGGCATTTCTTAAAAATATTTTTACTTAATTACATATCGATTTATCTGCCAATAATCATACATTCGGTGAATAAACAAAAATATGAATTAAAAATGTGTTTCATAATGTTAACACATTTAAACCTTGATTTTTAAGTATTTTTAAATTCTAACTTGATGAAATGATAAATAAATTAGCTGTCAGTAGTTTTAAAATGTTGTAATTCGTTAGATATGAAAAAGGGTTTCTTTATTTAACTCCAGCAGTAGATTAAGATTACTAATATCCTACTGATTCCTTTCTTAAGGGAACTCTTACATTTGGTTTTCATGGGATAAGGAAAATAATTTTAAAACCAAATTTTATCTTCAAAAAATCAGTAAAACCTCAGTAAATACTGATACAGATAGTTGTCAAATAAAAACCAATACAAAAGCTATGCATCGAAAATTATTCCAGATTTGTTGCTTAAATTTCTTTTAAATTTGTATACTTTTCAAAGAATTGTCTTTCTCATCTTCATAAAAAAAAATCTAATCCATTTCCATGTCTTATAAAATAAAAAAGCATGATAAGACATTCGCGTTAAACCTTGATCAATAATTTAAATTATTGATTTACTTAAGTCACTGAATCTGAAAAAGGGAGATATATTTCATTCGGTATTTTACAATGAATGTGTGTGATCATTCGTAATAGCTACAAGCATCAATTATTTTTTTATTTATTTCTCTGACTTTTTTTATTGGATTTTTTTTTTTATCATACAACGCTAAATTAAATTAAAATTGAAAAAAAAAAAGGATATTTAACACACATTTGGATATGTGTATAAATAGTTCATACGTCAAGGGTTAAGGATCGTTTTTATAATACGGACCTCTTTTCACTTAAGATGAAAGTTACGAGTTCGAGTCTTTTCTTTAAAAAAGTTCTCCCTTTTCCCTGTCTCATTATGTATACATATGAAAGAAACAGATACTTATAACATAATACAATTAATACAATAAAAATCACGCAGAAAAAAAGTGCGCTCCTTTATTAACACATTAAATAATATATAAGCAAAAAAAATTAATACAATAAAAATCACGCAGAAAAAAGTATACTTCTTTTTAAGCACATTAAATTATATATAAGCAAAAAACAGACATAATGGTTAAATTCCGAATTAGGAAAATATATAAATACATTTATAAAATACAGAAAGCCTTAATTCAATTTGTATTTATAAGATTTATATCAATGTGAAGTTTGCTGTCTCGCGGTTACTTCGCTAAAGATTGTTAAATTGTGATATGATAGATACAATTTAATATTAATGCTATCTTATAACTACAGCCAATACAACAATCACACTGACTGAATAAATATTAAATTATTTCAATGATTTTCTTCTTTTTGGATTGTATTCGAGGAAAATAAAGGATATATTCATATATTTTTCTCATTTTCAATTTATTTTATTCCAATACTACTTGTTCTAAGCTAATCCTTCAAAAATACAAAACATTCTAAAGTATAAAGAAGGATGCGAACTTTTCACAACAAAAAGTTTTAAAGCAAACTAAAAAATATTGGAAAAGGGAAATTATTTAAGCCAGGAGTCTCCAAATGTTTTAGCCTAAGGGCCGTACCGTATCATCCAATAAGATCCAAGAGCCACGACTTAGCTAGCTCAATATAACAATATACTGCGAAGGCAGCGGTAGCTTGTTAGTCATGGCCATGGACTCGCAGTTTTCGTGGAGGAGTAGGTTGGAGCCTTGTTGCCACTAAGGACCCACCAGGTAGCCGGGGCTGATGCACGTTAAATCTCAAAGTCTTCCCGTTGGCATGATGTAGAAGTTAGGAGGGAGGTACCAGCTCAGGTGTCGTCCTTGTCACTTGACAGAGGTTCAAAATTACGAGGTCCGTCGCCAATAGTCTTTGTGTTGGTTTTAGTGCGACGTTAGTAAAATCAACCAATATACTGCAGTTTTGAAATTTTCCGGCAAGTGAGATACATATGGTACGCAGGTGGACTCAGATCGGTTGGACTCTATTCTGCAGTTTCGGTTGGTATTTATGGACGAGTGTCAAACACATGTCATCGTGGCGGATAAAACCGATGCGTCTGCTGTGCGTGAAGTATTGTTACGACCACACAAACGTATAGCAATGACATATTGCGAAAATGAAGGGGTTAAGTGCAGACAAAAATACAATAATTCAGCATCATATCAATTCGGTGAGAGCAATTGAATTACGTGAAACATCTATTAAGTTGGGTTAGTCGATGCATATAGCGTCATCCTGTAGCGAGTATCAAAGGAAGAGCATGCTCTGGAATATTCGAGTACTTTCGAACACGTTCAACGCACCGAGGACGTGTGGTATAAAGATGGAAGACAGCTGAGAGTTGAATTGGTCTAAATTTTGATTTCGGAACGACAAATGAGATTTAAGATGCGAAATGTAGTGTGATTAGTGATACTATTAATCATTATTTAGATTTTGAGTTATGCACCTTTTGAGTGGATTTGCATAAATACCGAAAAGAAATAAACGATAAATAGTGAGTGCAGAACATTTAAAGAGCAATAGAGTCATCAATACTTCGTGATTGAATCAAGTAATAAAATAACGTGTATAATACGCAATGGAATCATATCAGTCCTCAAGGAATACAATACAAAATGTCATTATGGGACTCAACATTTTCCGAATTATTCTATATTTACAGGAAGTCTAAGATTAGAAAAATACAAACCTTTGAAATGCGAGTCGAAATCTCGACGATTGTTGTTTAATAAAGTAAAACTGAAAAAGAAACACGTCTTGATAGTTTCCGCGAGGCTTATTATTTAATAGCAAAACTTGGAAAACCATTTACGGACGGTGAATCAATCAATTAATCTATTATTGCAGCAACAGAAATGCTTCCAAAAAAAGATATTTTTCTTAAGAAAATCAGCTCGTCCGCACTCACCGTGTAAAGAACAAGAAAAATTTATAGAGTTCTGACTAAATAGTGGGTCGGACACTGGATTTTATTAGACGGGCGATATAAAATATACTCTTAAATCTATTATTTCTTCAACTTCCAAAGGAATTTGAAGCTAAACTATATGATTACACAGTTCATTTATTTAATACAATACATGAATTTAACTCATACTAAAGTAATTTATGTATAAAATTTAGCTCATTACCATTATAATTTTTATTATTAAAATCTTAGCTTCTGGA
>BMAW01019319.1:130474-186810 GCA_019974015.1 Nephila pilipes
AATTCATAACTAAGTGATAAAATGAACTAGGTATAAATTCATAACTAGATTATAAAATGAACTAGGTATAAATTCATAACTAAGTGATAAAATGAACTGGGTATAAATTCATAACTAGATTATAAAATGAACTGGGTATAAATTCATAACTAGATTATAAAATGTTCTATGTATAAATTCATAACTAAGTTATAAAATGAACTAGGTATAAATTAGGAAGACATATATTAAGACATAATAATGTTATTATATACCAAAGTTATATAACACGAAACGTCACAATAAACAACATTATTATAATACAGATAATAAAGAACAATACTATCGCTTCCTCTCGAATAAATGAATGTTTTGATGATTGTTTTTTTAACGTCACAGAGAAGCAGAGGTTATTGGCGGAATATCCAAGAGGATCATGTTCATCCCAATGATTGTGACGTCGGGCTATTCGCGATTTTCTGTTCACTAACTTCGAGAACTTTTTTTGTAATTTGATTTGCATACACTTGCAACGCCTTGACAACCAAATGAAACGAGATTAGATATGTTAGACGGAGATAAGAAGTGTAGTGAATTGAATTGGAGTTAGAGAAATAAAAGCGAAATAGAATTGAAGGGAAAGAGAAGAGAGTCAGATGATAACTACAAACTGATAGATGTTGTAGATTGGAGGGAATCATCGTACTTAATCGTTTATACTGAAGACAGTTGGAAATTACTCTTGATTAGAATAATGAGAATTGAATCTGCTATAATCAAGTAGTGATTGAATTGGAATGAATGATTTGGTAAGCGAAGACTTTATTATTTGAACATAATCCAGGATTAACCGAGTTGAGAGGGATTCGAGAGAGAGAACGATCTTGCTTATTCTTTGATAGTTAATAAAATGTACTGTCTTTCTCTTATGTATCTTCAATTGGAGTTTGGAACCTATTGACTGATTAATTAGACTTTAAGATGGCTATATAGTTAAATTATGAAGAAAGGCCAACACAGGTTTTATAATAACAAATCGTCCTCTCGGGGAACAATCACCCACACACTCAGCTTTTACTGAAGCAGAAAAAGTTTTAACAAGAAAAGATAGGCTATAACAGTACTTGTTGAAACAAGGAACATAAGAGATTATATAATTGTTAAATGCAAGAGTAAGTAAAAGCTTACATTGCGCTTACCGAGTAAGAAATGTACAAGACAAGGATAAAAAATTATCAGTCGAATTTTTTTTGCTGAAATAAGATGTTTAATAGGTGACGTATAATCGTCTAATTGGCACAATACGAAAGAAATGCCAACAAACATGCGAACTAAAAAGCGAACGATGACGAACCTCATAATTTTGAACATCGGTCAATTGACGAGAACGACATCTGAACTAGCACCCAATCTCCAAATTTTCACATCATCCTAAGGTGAGAACATTAAACCTCGACAGATTTAAGATGAATCGGCCGCGTTACGTGGCGGATCTTTCGCGGCATCAGGGCTCGAACCCGCGACTCGACGGAAACAACGTCAGCAGCAAGTTCGTGAATATAACCCGCTTCCTCTCGAAAGCAAATAAAGAAAAGATAAAATGTCACTGTCAATTCCTATTTCTCGCGTGATTTTCATTTGTCAGATATTGCTTCGTCGTAGAAATGAGTTTGACATCCTTGTGTTGGTAAATCATTACGTTGGCGGTGCATGAAAAGAAAAAAGTATTTGAATCAACTACCTTTTTAATAAAAGTTTGTCTTTTAATTCTTTATCGATATCTTTCCAGAATTTCGTTCAGTGTACCAATCCCTATGAATGCTTTCAGGGAATCGATCATTTTGGTTAGATAGCCTCTCCTCCAGCACTCATTTACATTCGCTGTTAATGAAATTGAAAATCTCTAAATCTGGTCCGAGAGTAGTCATTTACGCTATTCAATGAATTGGAATATCCAGGATTACTCCTGATTAATACCGTAAAGAGTTCTCCTGCAACTGACGAGCACATGTCATGTGATGGACAGACCAATCAGTGACTCTCGAATTTGGGAAGAAAGCTCATTAAACACGTCTGTTCCTTGATTGAAGGCACAAATAAGAAGGAAAAAAACCCATTTTTATATACATTGCAGTGAACATGAAGTCAATCACAGAAAATGTACAATTATAAACATAACATCTCTGATTTATCTGGTTTTTTAAAATCCAAAGTTTTCAAATTCAACAAACATCCTCCAGTTTTGTTAGTTGCATAAAAACACACATTTGTAGAAACAAATAAAATTTGTTTATTAATAGAAACGTTAAGATTTCAAACATTGAAATAAACAATATAGAAAAACAAAAATCTATATCATAATGAAATTATGTAACATTTTTGTAATTTATAAATGTATTATTACAATATTGTAACAATGTTTTGTAATGCACGTATTACTACAAAAAAAATCAATGTTTTGTAATTTACGTATTATTGCAATGTTATAACAAAGTTTTGTAATTTACATGTTATTACAATATTACAACAATGTTTTGCAATTTACATATTATTTCTATATTATGTATTACAAAAATTATTGGTTGGTGTTTTTTTTTCATTACAGAATTATAAAATTTTTGATAAAATGATTCTCTCATTTACTACTTAGTTTCAATCGATATTGAAATAAGTTATGAATTTAAAATCGAACTTTGTTGCATTTTAATTATGTTTTACTTATGATGCATGTGATCAAAATTTGCCTTTTGATTTTACGAACATGTATGTGTATTATGATAGGCAGTAACTAGATACGGATTGAATATTACTGCATTAAGAATGAAAAAAAAAATTATAAAAGGGCATATTTTGTTCAAAACACAGATTTTGAAATGAATTTTTTTCCCTAATTCATAATGATATAATTTACATTTAAAATTACTTTCAAGGCGAATTCTTCGCTTACATTTATTAGTTTTTTTGTAACTTGAAAAGGCTGACATTTAATTGCTAACTTTAAAAACTAGGTTCATGTCAATCTTTATTTTTTAGTTACTTTTTCAGAATAAATGAATAAATCCTAGTAAAATGCGATTGAAATGACGTACGAGAGGTATCGCAAAGTTTCAGTTATTGTTAAGAAATAACCGATATATCTCAATGAAATTAATTCTGCACATTGATTAATCTTTATATATATAATGTTGTGAATTACAGCTATTCACGCTAATTTGTTTGTTTTCAGGAAACCGTAGATTGAAGTAACTTGCATTAAGGCGAAGATTGAGTTCAATTTTCTGAATTCTTCAATAATGGCCTTCGGAAAATCAAGGAACGCTGGGAGAAATATATAACTCTGGATGATGACTCTGTAAAGATAATTCTTATGAATAATAAATAAAAATTAAATATCTATCTCAATCGTTTTTTAGTAATAATCAAAGCTTTACGATAC
This sequence comes from Nephila pilipes, assembly GCA_019974015.1. Lineage (NCBI taxonomy): Eukaryota > Metazoa > Arthropoda > Arachnida > Araneae > Nephilidae > Nephila > Nephila pilipes. The sequence continues at coordinate 133,890 of BMAW01019319.1, forward strand.
CTAGGTATAATAATTGAAACTTTACAATATTACCAGTTACTTTAGTCCACGGCTTCCTGCAGCTAAAAAAAAAAAACAAAAAAAAACAAAAAAAAAAAACATTAAGGTTCTCGTCTACCGGTCGTTTTGATTTCGTGAACGTAGAGTTAATCTTATGGAATTTATACAATCGTTCTGAAATCTTTATAATTTTATCTATTTGAATGCAATAAAGTGTATCTGAGAGAGCAAAAAATAATGGAGGCTTCTGCACAATTTCATTTTCCATCCGATTTTTGAAAATATTTTAGAATATTCTTTAAAGACCGGAAAACCCACAAACGAATCTTTACAGTAAGATAAAAAATATTTTAAAAATCGGAGGGAAAATGTAATTCTACAAAAATCTTCACTATTTTTTGCTCTTTTCGGTGAACTTTATAGCATTGAAATAGTAAAATAATAAAGATTTGAGAACGGTAGTAGAAATTCCACAGAATTAACATTACGTTCACGAAATCAAATTGGCCGGTAGACGAGACCTTTAATAGCTGTAATTTACCACAATAATGTATAAAAGGATCAATTAATATGCAGAATAAAATTCATCCAGATATTTCGATTATTTCCTTAAGATAATTAAAACTTCACAATACCCCTCATATTGACATAAAAAAATAAAGAAATAGAACACTCGTTTTTGTATTTTTTTTTACTTAAATTTCTCTCAAATAACTACCTAATTTTTCAAAATTATTAGTCAGATAAAAATTTTAAAATATTTAAATTTACTCAAAAGCAGCTTACGAACGTATCTCTTTTCTATGAGTCTTAATTACCCTCCCTTTGTCCATTGACTTAATTCATTTTCCAGAATAGATGCGCAGACCCGATCTTTCCCTGCGCATCTCGACGCAGATGACCGTTGGGAATTAATCGAAAGACGCATTTTGTGCTGACCCCGGCCGGTCGCCAGTGGAAAGACCAAAAAAGATAAAAGAAAGCAAGCCAAGTAATAAAGTTGAAACCCTTGCTTCTTGCATGGCTAAGTAGGAAGACGCTTCCTCTATGTCTAGACTGCAGCACTCGGCACTTCCTGCTTCGAAACAACTTGTGACAGGGATTGATCGCGTTGCTCTTTTTACTTATTTATTTGCTTATTCTGGACGAACACCTTATTCCTGCGGATATGAGGTTAGGCGATTGAATCAATCGCGATCTCGTCTTCGTTCGACAGTTCCTTAATCGATTTGGTAATCGCTTCCATATTGAAATGCTGACTGATTTAGGTTGGTAATGAATTGGAAGTGGAAGAATCGGTTGGGGTTGTTTTCTGGTGTGTTCCATCGGCTTCCGAGGAAAGTTTATTCTGATGTCATGATGATTTTTAACGTGAAGGTTAATGACGCAAGAGTCAGTTATGATCATGCTGCGCCAAACAAGGTGTAACTATGGTCTAGACATTTTAAAAACAAGGGGAAAAAAAGTTAAAAATTGTTCGTATGAAGGAAGGTCGAAAATATTTTCAGAGAAGGATAGCTAGGTATCCTGGGGGTGCGTCAATCGTATTTACCAAAGAAAATAAGCCCCACGGGAAAGAAAAAGATCACTGGAGTGCCTGGGGGTCATGATTCCCTTAGGTAAGAACTTTAGGGCGATGGTTCTTGAGAGATCACTGAATTTGTTTAGCTAGTATAGGATGAATAACTGAAAATAAAATATTGGGTAAAATAATCTTCGGGTCGTTTAATATAAATTGCGTAACTATTCTGTTCTTTATATTAATATGCAGTTCTCCCTCTATAATCCAGCACTTCATCTTTCTGACTCTTCCATTTAGATTTATCTAATTTGTAATATTTTTTTTTCTGTTTCAGAAATCATTAGAAATCTAATCTTTTCTACGTGTAAATAATTTCCACATGGTTTATTTTAAGTGCGAAAATTTACTTTAAACGTCTCCTCAATTACTATTAAATAGACATGGAAGGAATTTAGCTATAAGTTATTAAAATTACGTCGTTTAAAGAGTAAAATATTTGAAGTTATTGTGGAGACACTGTGTGTTACAGAACGGGGGTGGCCAGCTATCAAGCCTTTGGAAGCCCCATTTCAGAAAGGAATATTTGAAAGAGTCTTTTATTTAGTGTTGCCAGATAGAAACCAGCTTACATTCCATTTCTCCAGCTTACATTCCATTTTCTCCCATTCTCAAAGACAGTATTTTTGATTACAACTTAGCAACAACCATAATAAATGTTACTGTAGAGCATACAACGAGATTTTTATTCCCCCCCCCCCAAAAAAAAAAAGCAATATTGACTATTTCCTCCAATTAGAAGTTTTACGATCACATGATGACGGATACTCTTTTTGAGCGCCAATAAAAATGAACTATAGATGGAGACACTTTCAGTTTTCATCTCCAAAATTTCCCAATAATTATTTTTTGTTCCTGGAAAATTTCCCCAAAGTGATTTTTTGTCCCCCACAAGTTCTCAACCAAACTATTGGCAGCTAACTGCTAAGACTGACTACATTCATAAAGCAGTGACAAGAATATCTAACTTTTAAGAGTTTTCTTTGCTCATTTGTTTGATAGAAGCAGCGCAATACTTTAATGTTTTTTTGAAAAACATTATTAAATTTCTTAACTAACAAGAAATTAAATAAAATAAATACATTTGGACATTAGTAAGTTTAAGTTTACCAATGACTTGGTAAAAAAAAGCTTATTTCGTGTCATTGCGTAGTTTTAGTTCATAAATATATTTCATTTACGTAAGAACTGCACATCTAGCTTGAGAGGGCCACATACGGCTCTCGAGCCACGCTATGGCAATCTCTGTTATAGAACAACATGTAGAAATGTCTCTACAACCATCTGAAAATAATGGGAAAACAGGAAAAAACGTTACATATTTAACTGTTCCAAAATATATTTGTGGTTCATTTACTTCAGCTTCTTGAACACGAATATCTTATAACGCGCCAACTTCGTTATTAACATTTAGAACAATGGAGACGTAATACGTAAAAGGTCAAGAAACTAAATCAGTTTATTCTTGCTTCGAATAAGACTGGTCAAAATATGTATTATTAATGGGGAACATTAAATTAGTCGCATCCTAAACCAATTATTATAATTGAGAATTCTATTTATCTTAATGACAGCAAATTTGGATCCGATTGTAATATACTTCTAGAAACAGAACCCAAGTGGACTAAGTTATCCAGTCTTAGATCACCTCACACTTGCCTAGACCTACATCGCCTATTGAACAAACTCATTGCTTCCTCTATCTTCTCTTATCGCTAATATCATTCTAATACCTCCAATCTGTCTGATTCACTACACTTCTTATATCACGATGCTGATTTACCAAAGTCTCGGTTCTTTCCCAAGGCGAGGTTATTAATTCAAATAACGAAATAAAATAGCTCAAAAGGTTAGTTAGTTAAAGGAAAAAGCGAGTAAGGAACCCATTTCAATCTGATTGATTTGGAAAACAAATTGACCAAGTTTTAAATAAGGCTTTGTTCTTAGGTAAACTGGAAATCGAATTCATACGAAATGAACTTTTAAGTGATGTTTCTCTTGGAAAGAACTATAGCTCAATGAGTAAATTTTAACCTGTATAGATATATTCTAAATGGTGTATTTTCCTAGGTATTATAAAATATGTGTTGACTAATTTATTATAATTTTTTAAATAAGTATTTATAATTAGTTGCTGATGGCAGCCGTGATAACATGATAAGTTCTTATCAAGGATATGATCGAGATTACACACTGCTTGACCACAGCCAAGTAATAAATACAATTTTAAAAATATTTTATAATATACATTGATCAAAAACACGAAACTTTGCAATCATTTAATAAAGGTACTCTGCACTAAGTGTAATGCAAAATGTGACAGATTTTGTCACACAAAATAGCGAGATATGAAAGAAGAAAAAAATATCTGCTCCTTGGAGCAAGCTCTAAAATCACGAAAAATTATCTTTCTAGTTGGAATGAGGACATACAAGTCACTCTGTAAGAAGTGCGATATTCTCGCATAACAGATGCGCATTTGGCAACTGCTATGCATACTCTCCACCAAATTATTGAGCACAGCTTGGGAGATGTACCATTCCTCAGTCAAGACAATTTTGAGTTCCTGTGCAATACGGGATGGATGACTCCTTAGTGAAAATGCGTCTATCCAGAGCATCAATGGAATTTGAATCCAGTGAATACGCAGCCGTTTCTTCAACTTTATATTTCCGTTCTTTAAAGTCTTGGAGACTTCAATTAGGCAGTTTAGGGGTGCATTACAATCCATAAATAGAAAGTCTGGACACATTGCTCCCCCCAAAAAAGACGAACATGGCCCAAGACAACTTGTACCTGCGTCAAAGATGTGTAACGATGTTCCGCCACTTTGCATAATGCATGCCCTCCCCGTGACACCTCGGTCATAACAATAAATTTCTTAAACATTCTGTAGTCGATAACGGATTTCCCCCTATCTCCACAGTAATTAATGTCCAGAATCATTCTTCACGGTGAATCGGGATTCGTCGGAGAACATGGTCATGGACGAATGTTGATGATTCTAACGAATATTTTTTTATACTAGTATAAATTTTCCCTACGATGGCGTGGTTGTAGCTGAATATCTTAACAAATTTCAGTAAATACAAGCCAACCTGATTCGAACGCCGAGAAATCGTTCTGGCAGATATATGAGTGCTGGTAATGGCTGCATAAACTCTAAAGCTATATTTACTACAGTGAGATGTCTGTTCCTTTTTGTTATTACATATCCATAATAGAAAAAAAGAAGCCCCATATCTTCTCGGAGGGGAGGGGGTGCTTCTCCCACAATCCCCAGCATGCTTTCTCAGAATATTTCCACCTTCCTCGACTCCTTTTCCCCTCGATATAACTCTTTGACTCCCTCAGTGCTGCAACAACTTTGCCCAACTACTCACCTGCGCGATCGCATTTCCACTGAAATACTAATCAAAATTCTCCACACGATGCTTATTGCTCAAGTCTGAATTTAACTGAGCAGTTTTGTAAATTGCGATTCTCTGCAGATACATCAATGTTTGAAATTTCAATTGAATAAAAAGTTTGTGTGCGCTGCATTTTATGCAAGTAGTAGGTGCGGCCAACAACTTTCCGTACGTTTATTTTTATTGCGCGCGATCGATAGGATCTTGGGAAACCTACTTTGCGTAAATCAATTGCTTCTTAGCAATTATCAAGCGATGTATCTTTCTCTTCATGAATGATACGGTTTTTAGGTGTTCTTATGGATAGTGGCGTACTCAGAAAATAATTTTGGGGGTGCTTATCGTTATTACCATGACAGAAGAATTTCTTAAGTATAGAATAATCAATAGATAAGAAGTAAATAATACACTATATCAATCTTATTTCTCAGGTATTGTTATAATTTTATCAAGTCATAAAAATTTAAAAAGTAAAGATCATTTAAGAAAAATAATTAAGAGATACCATGAGAATAAAATTTGCATTTTTTAGGGATGCATTCCCCTCTCTTCAACTCTGAACTAGAAGTACTCTTTCAGAGACAACAATGCATTTTCTATTCTATTCTCAGGAATGAGCTCAGTTGAAATCCTTTTTTTCTCTTCGTGATAAAAAAGAATTTAAGCATGAGGAGAAAAAAATTCTTATGTTTAAAATTTAGAAATTAATATAATGGTATAATAAAAGAATTATATATATTGAAATATTTCAATTTTGAGGAAATATTTTTGGTGCTGCCTATGTCTCTTTGCACCCCTCTAGGTACGATACTGCTTATGGATATTACTGCTTTGATCTCATAGGTCGAAATTTATCATTTCTATTGGAATTCTGGAAATTGTATAAATTTAATCTGAAAGTTCAATTTAATTTGAATGTTAATCAATGGACATGAATGTTCAAGGTAATTTCGACAAATATAGACCAATAGTTTAACGTCTACCAGTCTAAATTCTTCTATTTAAAAAAATTTGCTAAAGAGGAATCGGACTCTTTATATTAAGGAATTATAAATAATTTCGTTGATAATATTACATTACAAGTAAAAGTCTTACATATACATCGATTCCATTCCTATAAATTTTTATAATTAAAGTTATCTCATAGAGCAAGCTTGAAAATCACAATGTTTCATAGTTATTTGAACAAACATGTGAGCCGAATACGTTGAAGAAATTTTAAAGTCAAATTATTAAGACGTTTATTGTTTCTCATTGGCTGCTTATAATTATTTTGAGAATATCTTTCGAGCTTAAAATTCAGAAATTATTATGTGTTTTGTTGATTATTTTATTATGATTTGATTATGATGCTAACAAAGAATTCAAGCAAAATATTTCATAGATGTATTAAAAATGATACAGAGCATCATATGCTATTCCAATATACAGGATTTTTTTTAAACTGCACCATACATATGTATGTAATATCTTTAACAATTTCTGTGTTTTATCTACAAATTCTCTCAACATGCCATCACTTTTAGCACATTATTTCCTTTATATTGCTACGGATTTTATTATGTATTAATTTAAATTATTAAAGAGAGGAAACAGAATATCTTAGTAATGAAAAGTTCACTCAACACATTTTACACCTGTATTAGTTATTTTGTATGCTAAATATATGGCATTAGCTAGTTAACAGAAAATACAAATAAATTTAAATGCATTTTTGAAAAATGACTTGAATGTAAGAGAACTTTTTTTTTAGTAGTCAGTTTTCCTACATAAGCATATAAAGCTCGAGAATTTTTACGGAATAAAGTAGTACCTCCCAAAAAAGGGACAGACATTTTGTCCCTCAAATAGAGGAATCTCTTTATAAGAGGTAAATACATACACTATATTCAAAGGGACCTGGACCAATAGAATTGTTTCTCACAAAAGAGGTGCCCCTTACAAGGCTTACTACTATATTTATATTTACAAATTAACAAAAACAAAAGGATCATGATATCTGTTCGTTTGTGTATCCTTTTGTAAATGTAGACAAATACAGTTCTACTATCATGAAATATTCCTACTATTTTTTCTCAGAAATAATAATATATTTACTAAAGTATTATCTCTAAAAAAGACACTTCTATTAAAGGGACAAAATATCTAGTCCTTTACTGGGGGGGGGGGGGAATACTGTATTTTGTAAGGGAACTGGTTGTATTTTTCATTCGTAATATTATCAAAGACTTTTACAAAATAGTTAAACTTGTTAGTGACTAAAAATATTCCCAACTACCACACATTTCCAATTGAAAATTATCAAGCTTTCACATCTGAACTCTCTTTTCCTCCAAGGATCTTTAAGTTAAGACTTTGAGAAGATAACATAATAAATATGTATCAGTCTGTTTAACTAAAGATCCGCCGTTTAGTGTAGCTGATGCACGTTAAATCTAGTCGTGGTCCAAAGTCCACCCTTGATGTGTTTGGAACTTCCACACCCTTGATGTGGAAGTTTGGAGAGGGATGTGCCTTCTCAGGTGTCGTCCTCGTCACTTGAACGAGAGATCTAAAATTATGAGGACTGTCGCCATTAACCTACGCGTTGTTTCTAAGTGCGACGTTAATAATTAATCAATTATGCACCAGCCTCTCACTAAACTATCATCTTACAATGCATTGAGCACCGAAAGCTCACAATCCATTCGTTACTAATAAACCGAGATCGTAAATACATAAATTATTCCAATTCGTCTTTATTTTTTCTCGTGAATGAGAATTCGTAAACCTCAAACAAGCTGCCCAGATAGTTGAGTCATTTTTCAACATTTGCTTCCTATGTTAAATTCAAATATCGACAAAAAAATGTATTCAAAAGAAAATAAATCCAGACAGAAACAAGTGATACCTGAGGGCTGCGGGAAACAAGGCGGTCAAGATGTCGAACAACAAGCCATGTGGGCTGTTTTTAATTGATTGCAAGGCGGCGTTTGCAGCAATTAATGATTAGGAACTTTATATAGATGGCAGATAGGATCTAAAACATTGACAGAACATTAAAAGAACGAATCACTGATAGTGAAACAAGCAATTGGAGACATAACGGCACTTTTGTCTTCTCTGTTGAAAAGTTTTCATAGAGTACTTCAATCTTGTCCGTATGATTGGAATGAACGCGTTTGTATTGTTGGTTATGCTTCTTACTCTTAATATTACGACAACGTTATTCTACCCAACGATGACTTCATAAAATATCCTAGAATGATACGAGTGCCTCAGTTTGATATTACTTACAACATATCTGACAAGAATCTTACGAATTACTCCAGGAGTACATCCATGTTAATCGAAACATTGTTTTAGTATCCATCCAATTTCATCAGAAGAGTAATTTCTTTCAATAGTTACCGCCTGTAATTTTTGTCGAGTTCAATTAACGTCGCGTTAGAACTATATAAAGGGTTATAGATGACGAACTCATAATTTTGAATCAATTGATAACACCTGAGTTAGTAGTACCTTAAACTACTAATTTAAATTCCTTTGGAGACCAGTTTCATTTTATATGCAACACCACTCCCTTTATTTCTCAAGTCTGTCTTCGGATGAACAGAGTTGACCCACACAGGTCAGTAAAGCTTCATTCAATCGACCGGGTTACCACTTTTCCTAAAATTGTGCTATTATAAAATTTGACAGCAGTGATACGATCAAGGATTTCAGCATTTTTTACTTTTTTTTAAAGCTCCTCTACAAAAAATGTTAAATACATCAATGGATAATATTTTTGTGTAATTGAATAATTAGAAAAAAAAAAAATTCTTTTGCACCATTTATACCATTTCGCAGTCTATGAACTGTCGCCCACGAAAGACTTGACAAAATACTTTGAACCACTCCTTCGACAATCTGCTTCTGCGTAGGCATTGAAACAATAATTGCAACACCTGTAGATAAATCTGCTCTCGTGGAAAAGAATTCAACTTCCTCAAGGCCTACAGTCGATTGATATCTCAACCCAAGTCACTAAAGGTTAGTTTAAAACTATACTCTATGTTATTTTATATTCAGATGGATATATATTTCAGTCTTGTATTGTATTCTGATATTTTATTTAATACATTTAATTCTTTTTTTTTTTTTCTGATTAGAATTATTATTTTACAGTAAATTTAAATAAATTTTATTAAATACTCGTAGGTATTGTAACTATTAAATACCACGAAACATTTTTTTTTTTAAAAAAAATGCATTATATTCATTTGTTTATTTTTACGATACATACATTTGTAGTCAAACTTGGATTATTCGAATTGAAGGGACCAGAAAAAAAAAATTCGAATGATCTAAATTATGCATGTTTTACTGAAGAGAAAATTTAAATTAAAAAAAAATAATAATAACTCCACGATCAAAGAAAATTTAACATCGAATAATACGTGATTGCATTTTTCAAATAAATCGATTGTTTCTACAGTGTGCCTTAACAAGTTACCATCATTCTTAAAATATGCATTTTTACTTGCTTTTTTGAATGTGATCCTTGAGTCATAGCAAGTGATTCCAACGTATCAAAGGATGAAAAAATAGAATCAACTACGCAAGACTGACCTTCAAAAAACTATCGAAGTTCATGTTTTGTATAAAAGCTTCTGTTACACAAGGTAGTGGCTTTTATAGTAATGATCGGAGAGGGTTCTAGAGAAGATTTCGAATTATCCTTAATTTTTCTTATTATTCTACAGCAGAATTTTAGGACTCGGTAAAAAAATTTAAATTATTCAAAATTTCGAATTGCATTACAGAGGTACGACTGTATTACTAATCTGCTTTTTCAAAAATTCTGTAACAATGTATTTTATTGAGAATTTTACAGATGTCATCGATATTTAAACACATCGTTCGTCAATAGAAATAAACTGAATTTTTTTTTAAAAAATGATTGATATTAACTTACAATTGTAATTGAAATTATACAGAAGTCGCTTCGAAGCTTAAATGATTAATAACGGAAAAATCGTATTTTGAAAATAAAAAAAATATATAAATATTTAATCTCTTTGAATTAAAAGTGAAAAATAAAAAATTCAATTTTTATATTCCTTAAAAATATTAAGGCATGTTTATATTTTTGTGGAATATGATAATATCTTCTTTTTTTTTAAAGAAATTTCATAGGATTAAAATTATGTAAAAAAATTGATGAATAACTAAAGTGAATGATGAAAAATATGATTTGAAAACAAATTCCGCTACAAATTTTAAAATATGCAAACATGGGCATTGTTCAAAGATGTTTTTGTTTTAAAATTGAAATACAGAGGAAAAGAAAATTATTAACAGAAGGTTAGTGGATTTTAAAAATCACATACCGTTAGTAAATGTATTTACAAAATAAAATATTCCTAAAAGACGCTGCCATTGTTCATTTATAATTCCTAAGGTTGCAATAATACAGATTGCTATTAAGAGAAAGGTATGAATTGTTTTAGGTGCGCATACAATAAAAAATGATTAATTGCATTTTACAGAGTTTAAATATTTTTTCATGTTTCAAACGTTTCTGTCTTAAAAAGAACTATTTGACATTGAACAATATTGCAACGGTGTTAGGAAAAAAGGTTATTAAATACATCATAAAGTACTGCTCCGTAATGCCTTCCTCATCAGCAGATCTTTATTCATTTAAAAACGTAGGACTCGCATTGGGAAAAAAAAATATTAGCCTCGTCAAAGAAAAAGAATAGCAGTGAGCGAATATTTCTTTCAATATGTTAATTCGTTTTACCCAACGGTCACTCATTGTGAATGACGAAGTCGGTCCAATGAGCAGACCAGCTGCCGACCCTGAGTGTGACCCCTTGCAACCTGGCAGCATCTGGTGTGGAACACACGGCTACTTTTTCTGGGGTGTGAATCGCTCGGTAGCCTTGAAAAAACGAATGCAAGAGAAAGGGTTGGGAATCAAGTTTGCTTACTTCAACTTTGTTTTTTTCATTACCTATCCTCCATTCTGCTTGGTCTCTTTTTTATTGACTCCCGTTTTGTGTACTTACCTCTCAAAAGGACTCTAGTCGAGAAAGGTTTGTAAACCTTGCGTAATAGCTTTGCGGACTTAGTGCTCAGAATGCCGTATGGATTTGCTAAAAAACTCAAATATATGTTAATTACACAATCTTTAGAGGATTTATGCGAACCTTACATATTTCGTGTTTATTAGACGCGTTATTTGCTAATTTATGTTTTGAAATATTTGAATTTATTATTTTGAATTCATTCCCTCCCCCTTGATTTCATTTCACTTGATAAATGTTCTCTCTTTGACCATTTATACTTTACGTGTGGATCTTTCCTTGATTTATAAGAAGTGGTATAATTTTGTTTTAAAAGTGAGATTTGAATTAAAAAATAAAAATTATCTATTTTAGTCAGCTAAATAATGATAATATGGGCAATATTCTTTGATTTTAATACGATTTTACAACCTCTGAGTTCCCTTTTAATCAGATTAACGAACTATTTGTTTATTTGGTCCTCATATGTGATCCTGTACTCAAAACTTTTTTATTTAAAATTTACTAGGATCATTTCAAACAGCCTTTTGATTTATTTACTCATAGTTTACTGAAAGTTTCTTGCTTTCTTTTTCTGTCAGACTTAGCTTAACACAACCAAAGCGTCTCGTAATTTTGTACCAGAGCCTGATGACGAGGTCGACCCTTGAATTAACTCCCTTAACTCCAAATTATGCTAACGTGAAGCTTTTAAAGACAACCAGCCTCTGCTGTATATGAAGGTCTATGATTATGTGAGATAGTAGTTAGCTATTTTCCACCAATCAAGATCCTTCCGGACATATTATTTTGTAGATTGTTTTTAATTTGAATATTTTCAGTATTTCTAATTCTTAAGACTCTCGTCTATCACTAGTTTTGATTTTGTGAGAACGTAATGTTAATATCCTACAAAATTTCTACCTTCTTTGTTAAATCTAAAGCATTAAATTTATTTGAATGCAATGCTTCCGATAGAGCAAAAAGTAATGAAGGTTGTTGCAAAATTATATTTTTTTCTCCAATTCTTAAAAATATTTTGACGTTTATTGCAATTAATAGTTTTTGGGTTTTTCTGATCTTCAAAAAGTACTTTAAAATATTTTCAAAAAAAAAATAATAATAATAATATGCATTAAATTATATTATATAATTATTAAATTTATATATAAAAATGTAATACATAATTATTAAATATGTTATAACTATATATTAAAAATATAATTATAAATATTTTTTTTCGGAGCAAAAATATAATTCCACAGAGACAATCATTATTTCCCCCTCTTTCTCTCGGATACACTTCAAATAAATTCAGTACTTTCTAGGAGGAAAGTAGAAACTCCATTGGATTAACATTACATCCAGGAATTCAAAATGACTGGTGGACGGAAGCCTTGAACATAAATTTATTGTGTTAATGATGATGAAGTTAATAATGAATTATGAAGCTTATCAATAATTTAAAAAGAAAAAAATTTGAGACAGACCATATAAGTTGCTTTTGTTTATATCTTGGAAAAAATGATCGTTTTAAAACTTAATAACTAAACGTTTTTAAATAATAATCTATTCGACGTTTATTGTTAAAAAATAATTTTAAAACAAAAAATAATTTATTTCATAATTTAAGAGAATGATAGAATCAAATATTAGGAACATTTATTAGTATTTCATACATGATTGCTAATTTTTCTAATTTAGTTCCTTTGTAATATGCAATCAAACTTTAGAAAAGTTAAACAAAAATATAGAAGTTTTGCATCCCATTCCCCCCATCCTATTTCTTTTCCTATGTAAACATCTGCCCTCATTCGATTTCTATAAATTTTATTTTTGAGAGTCGCAATTTTTATTATGGTCTTTTTGAACAAGCAAGGAGACCTCCAGTTGCAAAGGTTTGATTCTAAATCCCTTTCTAAGGCCATCGGGCTGCGCTGAAGCATTTAGAGAGGGACTGTGCTACACTACTCCCCCCTCCCCTTTCTTCCACGTATTCCATATGCCTTCCCGCATACACAGCGGTTCCTTACACAACAGTATAGAACACAACCGCAACCTGTACTAAACCATGGATACCGAGATGTTCTAGCATCACTCTAATTCGAATCATCGCCTCCACTGATTGTAAGATCTTTTTGAATTTTCTTAAGCAAATGTTTTTAACGAGGGCGCTTACAGTAGTTTATTCGATTCTCTAATGGAACCTAAACTTTAGTTTCAATTTTAATTGACACTTAGAAAGTTCTCTTAACATTACTCGAAAAGCAAAAATTAAATTAAGCTAAAATTGGTCTTTTCATTCTATGTTGTGCTTTGTATTTAAAAGAAGCTTTAGAGTATGTGTTTAGTGCAGAAATATATTACATTGTTTACCACCTCAACATACAAATAGAAATTTCAAGTTATCTTTAAGAACATGAAAAAAAAAAAAAGACGAGTAAATATAAGAAAATTAAATGTTGATTAAATTAAGTATGTAAATATACTATACTATTTGAATAATTGAAGCATTGTTTAGGTAGGAATTCTTGAGAAGATAGCGAACATATGTAAGTTTCACTAATGAAACATATATTTTTGAGTGAAGCTGGGTTAATTACTGTCGTATATTAAATTGTAAATGTTTTATAAAATAATAATCAATGGGATGATGAAATAGTACTCCCTAAATAATATTTTTGTCTTAAATTAATATAATAAATACAGCTTTTAAATTTCTCGGGTATTTTAAAGTTTCTCAGCATTTAAAATAGCCTCTTAAATCCTTTGAACTTTTAAAAGTGTTGATAAGGAAATCTAAAGATTAATATCACTTACAAGTAAGTTAAATTTTCGATTTCTTTCTTGTGTATAAAAAAAAGTATTGTGAGCATAATTTAAGAAGAGAATTGATAGTTATATTATTGAACTTTTTAAAAAAGTATGGGGCGTAAACTATACTTTCAGTCAAAAAAAGAAATAACAGTTTTTCATGTTTTGCTGTTTAATTTTTTGATATTTATGTACACGTATATTTTTAAGAAAAGAAATAGACTAACAAATTTGTAATGTATGTATGAAAATAAATAACATCTCTTCGTCACGGAGTTTCTAGGTATGGATACAAATATTCTTGAAAATATTAAGCTTTTGGATTTCGTAGTTATTTTACAGAATATTGTTTATTTATTCGAAAAGAAATTCAGATATGCGTGTGTGATTGCAACACACGCACGAGCGCGCACACACACAAGACAGAGTAAAAATGTGTAATAGTAGTATAACTATCTTTTTTGTATTCTCATAGTTCTTTATAATATTACTCATTACTTTCCACGGCCACGATAGCCTAGTGATTACGGTCTCGGACTCGCGGTCGGTGTTGTTTGTCGAGTCGTGGGTGCGAGACCTGATGTCACTAAAGACCTGCCATGCTGATGCACGTTAAATCTGTTTGGGTCCAAAGTCTTCCTATTGGCGGGGTGTGGTAGTTTGGAGAGGGAAGTGCCAGCTCAGGTGTTGTCCTCGTCACTTGACCGAGGTTCAAATTTACGATCTCCGTCGCCAATGACTCTCGTGTTGCTTCTCAGTGCGACGTTAATGAACAATTACAATTACATACAGTTTTTCACATTTTTAAATAAAGATATCTTTAATTAAGTAACCTACTTTAAAATTTATTTAATTTTTCTTGTACAGAATTCCCAAAACTGTGCAATTTTATATGTTATAACAAATAATTTCCACATTTACTGCTGAATTTTTTAATCAAACTTAAAATGTAGCATATTATTGCTTTATATTTGAAATAATTTTTTGTTCGTATTTATCTATTAGAAATATATATAAGAGAGGGATAAAAGTAATACATTTCGAGAGAGAGAGAGAGAGAATTGAGACTCTTAATTACAAACCTCGCAATTTGCTTTTACGGATGGTCTGAAAAACATTAATTTTGTTATCGAAAATCGTTTTATTAATTAAATATTTCTACTTAAAAACATGACAGAGTCGGTGGAGTACCCAGAAAATCATTTTGAGGGGTGCATATCGTCATTGTCAAGACAGAAGCAATTTTTCAATTTAGAATTACCACTTGGTAAAAGGTAAACAATACGGTATATCAATCTTATTAAAATTGTGCAAGTATTGGTACAATTTTATCAAGTTATGAAAATTTTGGAAGTGAAAATCATGAAAGAAAAATAATTAAGATACATTGAGAGTAAAATTTGCATTTTGGGGGTTGCAATTTTTTGAGGGATGCACTCCCCTCTCTTCGTCTACGAACACCGAACCAGAGGCAACTCTTTCAGAGACAACAAAGACTTCTTTTATTCTTTTCTCAGAAATTTTCTTATTTAAAATCTTTTTTTTCTTCTCTTCATGACAAAAAAAAAATTAAGCATGAGGAGAAAAAAAAAGTTCTTATGTTTAAAATTTATAATATTTATAATAATGTAATGAAATAATTATTTGAAATATTTGAATTTCGAGAAAAAAAATCTTGGGAGGTTGCATATGACCCTTTGCAACCCCCTTACCAAATACTCCACTGGACAGAGTACACAGGTACAATTATTGCTTCGAAATTTAATATAAATGCATTTAATGATTAAAAAGAGCTGGCATGAAAAAGAAATGCAAATAAATGCAGGATGCAGATGGCGTGGTTTATATCAAAGCGTCAGTTTCAAAAAGGTGTCTCGTTTTGTATGTTCGGCGCCAAATCGCTGATGTGTCATAGAGTTTATTTTTGTCCCATTTTCTACTCATTTTAATGCGCATACAAAATATATGCTGTAGAAAGACAAGGAGTGCCCACATACTGGGGAAGGATGCGACGACACCTGATGTATTCCCAATAGAACACGCACTGAACCAGGTGATGCATAGCTTGCTCCAAATAAGCGACAGTCATTAAAAAAAAAAAAAAAAAAAGAAATTCCCCACATAATAACGATGAAAAGATTTTCAAGTTACTATTTGAGTCTATATTAAACACTAATTTGTAACTACGTTGACTTTATCGGGAAAAAAAATAAAATTTAGAGGACAAAATTTTGCTAGAATAGATGTAGGTTTAACAAGAAACTTAATTTGGCTAGTAATACATTAAAATAATTATAATTAAAAAAGTATAATTGTTTTTATATAAATACTGTCTCTCATTCTTAATTTCTTGAAAGCTTTTTTCAACGAAGGGCAGGGTGAAACAATTTCTAATTGATTCATTTTTTTTTATTACATTGCACTAGAGCAGTGGTTCTAAAACTTTTTAGTCTGACGAACCCACTCCCACTCTTACAAATTTCGAACAACCCCTTCACCCTTACATAAGCATACAAAAAATAAATTATATTGTTTAGTTTCTAATTTAATTAAAAAAGTAATTAATAAATATATTTGTATACATCTTTAAATTCTTATTTATACAATTTTTAATAAAAACTTATTTTGCTAAATTAAAATGAACTACTCATAATTTTTATTATTCTTGAGTAAAAAAATTACCTTAAAATATAAATAAAGTAGCTTCTCTTTTGCAATTATAGAAATAAATATCAATCTTAATCGAATAAAACAGTAAAGCTGTACACTATATTGTTCTTTGTGATGCACACAAGTGTGACGTAACAAAAACGACTGACTACACTAGAAAAGCGTTTTCTTAGCAGTTTTTTTTTCCTGTAGCAGCGCAGACTTATTCGCCTGTGTTGCGCAAGGCGCTACGTATTACGCGTATACGGTCATACTATTTTGATTATGAAATATGCTGAAATTGCAGTACAAAACGCGTTAATAATGCACTCAGGGGTATTTTTTCAATATATAAGTATGATTTACAGCTCAATTTAACCAGTATTACGATTTTATAAATGAACTCCATAGAAAATGTAACGTATTAAGCTTTACGAGAATACATTTCGGCTATTGTATCTTTAAATTCATGCACCTAAATTCAATTTTCGCGACCCTGTCATTTAATTTTACGACTCCATTTGGGGTTCGCGACCCACAGTTTCAGGAACGCTGCTCTAGAGGACTATTGGCGACAGATCACATAATTTTGAGGCTGCAGTCACCAGCTTGTGATTGAGCTCTATTTCAAGTGAAGTCGTAGATTTGAATTCAGATTCCACTGAAGGTATGGCGTGTAGCGGGGTTGGTGCACGTTGAATCTCTCGAGGTGCTCAGTCCTCTCAGTGGCGTGGTGTGGAAGCTCAGAGATATAGATGTCAGATCAGGTGTCGTTTTTGTCACTTGACCACGAGGAAAATGACACCTGAGCTAAGAACCTGACCATTCAATTATAATCCCCGTCGTTAATAGTCCTCGTATTGCTTCTTAGTGCGACGGAAATCAAGAATCAATCAATATCTAACCACGTCCAAGAGACGGGGGCGATATTTAAACTGGAATCTCACTCTCCCCACCCTCATTAAATCAATGCAAGAATCTTTAGTCCTGAGAGATTTAATGGACATTTTTACCTACCACTGTTATTTTACCAACCGGTTATTATAGTTCCTACCAGTTAGTCAGGGAAAAATGTCAATAACAAATCACACAAAACAATAATAATGTTATATGTATGCATTTATGGAGAAACTCTCGTTATATGTATGTATCATAATATTTTTATATTGCTTAGATTTATAGATGACCTTATAATTTTTTTAAAAAATTATAACTTAAATACTATCCTTCATATGGGAATCTAATTAAAATTATTGATGATAAAACATACAGTAACATTTGTGACAAAAGGAATACCTTAAACGTTCTTGTAAATAAAGTACCTTTCTAGAATACCAATATACATAACTCACTTTTCAATGGGCAGGGGAGTGATGGAGTAGTTTTATGACGCAAAAGTCAGATGTGGTCATATTGCACCAAACAAGGTATAACTACGATCTAAAACGTTTGAAAAAAAAAAAAAAAAACGCTAAAGAAAGTTGAAAATGATTGACAAGGAAGATCGAAAATGGAAAAGAACGAATAGAGTATCATGGGGATGTGTCCATCGTGTTTACCAAAGACTGTAAACCTTATGGGAAAGAAAAAAATCACTGATTTCGATAAAGGTTTTCGGGTAATGGTGTCCGTACCAACTTAATGAAGGTAAGCCTTGAGGGCCCAATGTTCAGAAATATTATCATACATTTTAAAAATTTGATTGGAAATAAATTTCATATTTTTGCTAATTTAATAAATTTTAGAAATTATGCATTCTAGCAATTTTCCTAAAAATTATCTTTCCGTATACCTTTAAAGCGTCATTTTTGTCAATATTTTGATTTCCTAATTTTAATGTCAATTTAAAATTTAAACTTTTTTCTTTCTAATAGTGTTCGAATTTTGCTTATACCTTATTTAGAACTTAAGTTACAGGAATTTGAATTTTACTCGGTAGCTAATTTTTAATTGCATTTGAAAATTTGTTTTTGATTTTTCTCAAAGTGAGTTTTCTCGACGTATTCACATGTGGCAACATAGATATCAGAAAAAGTTATGAACCAAATTAATCTAAATTTGGCAAGTGTCTTCCTTATATAGTTTTTTAAGAACCCCTACTACTTTCACGGATGTAAAATTGATACGTTTTTAGTAATAACAGTGTAAATCAAGTATTGTTACAACTTTTTTTTTTTTTTTGATTTTTCATTGTTATTTGATTCGAAACACAATAAAAATTGTAGTAATATGGTTTTCATCATGAAAGTAGTATCAGCCCCAAAAAACGTTATAATGAATAAGATAAAATTTACAGAATAATGATATTTTTGTTTACTTTTGAGTTATGAGCTTTATTCTGATAATCAATTTATGTGCTATTTTCACCATGTTTTCCGCTCCAATTTTTTTTTTTTTTTAATTAAAAGCAGATTATTAAATGTGTTTTTCATAGTTTTAGGTTATATTTTAGCATTAAGAATATTTTGATAACAAATATCAATGTATTCTGCCTTTTGCCTTTATCTCCTCTCCTGCCAGTTCCTTTCCCTTATCACCTTAAAATCCGACGAATCTAAAGTATCAGGACACTGTAGTTTTGGTCTTTCTCTTATCCAACTAGAAAAGGAATTTTTTTTCATCCATTCTAACAATATGAGAAGCCAGTTCATTCGCTTCACTTCAAAACATTTAATGATATCAAGCTCATTAAAAATTCTATAAACATCAGAATTAAAACGTCTTCGCCAAAGGCCATTTTCTTCGACACTACCGAGAATACTTCTGAGAAGCTTTCCCTCAAACTGCAATTTTGTATTCCCCATTTTTAATCAGAGACCTAGTTTCCAAGCCATACATTATGACCGATAGAATAAATATTTTATACCATTTTTTTAAAAAAATAGTTTTTAAAAAATAATTTTGTTTTTATACAGTATTAATTTCTTTTTTTTTCTTTCTTTAATATTTTTAATTCTATTTTAGGAGTATAGAGGACGATACAAGCATACTTTACCTAAGTTATCCGTGTTTTTTTTTTTATGAAATTAAGATTTTTATAATTTCTAAACTAAAGAAATAGTTATTAAAATTAGTTAATATAGTATTTGTTAATTGTGTTTTATTAAAATCTCAATTCTAACAATTCAAATTAAATAAGACGATTTTTTAAAATTGTCAGCCATTTAACAAAAAGCCTGCATGTTAAAATATTGGGTATTTTTGTAGTAACATATTGTATTTCTCTTAGCTTTTTGATAAGTTATTTTTGTGTTTTCTAATTAACTAAATTGTATTTTTTAATGAATGCCGTTATTTTAATATTTCATTCTATGTTTCATTTAATAATTTTTCTCTTGCCCAGTTATTTAGATTTGCTTAGTATTTTATTAGATACTTGATCCTTATCTTTTTGGATTTTAATAATGGCTTAGTAGCAAGATTAGAATCCTAAAAAACGAGATAAACCACACATTTGCAATCCAATAAATTATAAACTAAACTGCCAAAATTGAATTCATAAAAATTACATAATTATCTACATATAGATTTTTTTTTAGATACTAAAAGAAAAATGAACATATATTTTCAAAAAGCAAAAAATATCTGTTTTTATATTTTTTAATTGAAAACAAGACAAAAAAAATCAAAAGAATAAACCACAAAATATGTAAAAGTACAAAACTAGGCCTGAAAAGCTAAAAACAAACGGGAGAAATAAATCTAAAAAATAGAAAGAAAATAAGCTATAACATTTATAAATTTTGAACATTAAAACAAAATAAAACATTACCATCCATCAGAGAAAAATAATACTTTTGCAAATATTAAATTTTAAAAGGCTTATAACTAGCAGTAAAGGAAATAAAATGAAAACAAAATATGAAACATTTTTAACAAAATAATTATGAAAAAAATCATTTTTAAAAATGATTAAATTAAAACTTATGTAACAAGGAAAATAATTTTTTTTTAACTCTAATTTACAAATATTTCGTCGCCATTAAACCCAAGAAAAGCATTACTATCTATCTAAAAAAAATGATACTATTAAAAAAAAAAAAAAAAAAATGAATTTTAATTGTCTTAGAATTATCAATAAAAATTTAACACAAAATAAAAAGAAGAAACATGTTTAAAATAAAAAAAATAATTATCAATTAAAAACTTATTTTTAACAATTAATAATTTCTTAGAGAAAAACTAAAAATTATTAATTATTATATTTTAAAATTCTCTTATTAAAATTAATCGGAAAATTAGCCTCCATTCATTCTTAAGCTTATCCATATTATTGTAAAATCTCCTACATTTTTGACATCATTATAATATTCCTTAAAATTTGGCAGTATAGATTAAATTTCTGAAAATATTAATGTTTCAAGAACTGTCTTAAGTAAAGGAACTTTATGTACGCTGAATCAGAACATGTCTCTTCTATCATATATATCGTTCAAAATTTTTGATAAGTATTTAAGTATTCAAATTTATCTACTTTCATGTAGTTTGCATTAAATAATTAAAATGAAATACAAATAAAGTTTAACATTTTTATCACCAAGAAAAAAGTTTATATTTTCATAGCTATTCATTAAAAAGTTCATTTTTCAACTTTTTCATAGTGATATCATTTGAAAGAAAATAATATCGTCAATATATCTAAGCATTCGAAAATAATTATCTTTGGAAAATTATCCTCATAATCCTTAATGACTTGCAGGATCATATATATATATATACTGAAAATTTATGAAAGAATAATTTAAAATATTTAAAAAGACAAAAATCCAGAAAGATATATATATATATATATAATGAGGGAGCATCAAATAAAACAACAATCATCATTTTTAGTGAAGGAAACTTTTAATGCATAATGCAGGCAATAGAAATTTTCGTAAGAGTTAATTATAATCTTATGTAGAGTGTTATTCAACTTTTCGTAATTTATAGCCAATAAACATAACCTCTGAAGTCTTAGTTACAATGGTGTGCCCACTCGAAGCAAGTACTTTTCAAAAACGGTATGTTGTGGATTGATTTTTACTTTCCGAATATGTAGAACCGTCATAAGTATTTTCTGGGACGAACAAAGAATTCGACAGTAGTCGCATAAATATCGCAAGCTTTTACACATAGCTGGTAAAGTTTAAAAGTTGTTGTACAAGTGTCACCGACGAGCCAAGTGCTCATAGTCCAATTTCCCGTGATTATTTGGCAACACATGATCAATAGCCTTTTTGCCTAGATGTGATTGAGAAGATAGTCAAGTCCGCGTTGAAGAGAAAATCTCCGAGATGACGTGCTTCTTCTGCGAAACAGCGCTCGACCTCCTACGGCACAATTGACGTAGGAAACTATTTGAAAGGGGGGAGGAGCTTCTGTCTTATCCTCCTTTCATCCCTGACTTTTCCCTTTTGGGTATTTATCTGTTTGATCAGATGAAAGAAGCTTTGGAAGGCGTCAAGTTCAGCGACAACGAAGGAATAAAGAAAAATAAAGAACTTCTTTTTCATTCAGGATATCAGTATAGTTCTCTGAAACGTTTAACAATGTCTCCACAGTAAAAGTATTACAAGTTAGGGCAAGTATTATAACCTAAAATCAAGCTGGATATCATAGTATAATTTCTAGAAAAAAAGACATCAGTTAGTAAAGCTAATCGTCAAAAACAGATATTGTTAGCCAAGAGCTATGGGAGTCATCGTATAAAATATCGGGAAATTTATTATTATTTACTGACCAATCAAAAGTTGAGATACTCCCCGTAAATAAAAATATGTCTGGAAAACTACGAAGTGTGAAACTACCGTCAAAGAACATAGTGTTGAAAACAGGAAAAGTCAACTGTAGGAGAATTTGCTTTTGTATACTCAAAATGTATTGTTTTGTGTATTTAAACTGAACGAAATCATTAGGAAAAACGTGATGAAATTGGGTTTTAAAAAAATTGTCTTTTTCTCAATAAGACTATGACCCAAAGCCTACGACAGAGATCGTAAAACTTTTAAGTCCTTTATCACACTCCAAAACAATAACATTCATCGTTTCAGTAACCGAATAGAATATGTTCTGGTGATTGTGATCGTTTTATTAACGTCGGAATGAAAAGCAACCCGAGGACTCTTGTCGACGTACCTCGTAGTTTTTGAACTTCGGTCAAGTGATGAGGACAACTCCTCAGCTGGCATCAACTCCTCCAAACTTTCACACTGAGTCAGGGGGAGACTTGGGACCTCAAGAAGATTTAACGTGCTTAAACTCCTAGTAGTACACGGGGGAGGGGATCTTAAGTGATATTAGGGTTCGAAAACACGACGCGACGAAAGCCACACCAGGTGTGAGCTCACTACCATGATCACTAGGCTGTCGCGGCCACAAAATATCTCCATTGTTCCCCAAACATATTTTGTATATTCCCCAGACATTATATATATATATATATATATATATATATTCCATGCCCACAAGCAATCTGAAAGGCTTGCGGTGAGTAAATAAAAATTAATTGTTTAATTTTAAGTAAACGAAGCTTGTCAAAGTTACTCGTATACTCGTATATTTATTATAAGTGCACAATAACTTTCTTCTGATTTTTTTTCCCGTTAAGAACAGTAACAGATATATATTTTTAAGGTGACCGCGGTAACCTATTGGTCATGATTTCGGATTTATGACCGGCAGTTTTCGTTCTGTCACGGGTTCGATCCTTGGCCGCTAAAGACCTGCCGTGTAGCCGAAGCTGATGCACGTTAAATCTGTTCGGGGCCCCAAGCCCTCCCAGGGCGTGGTATGGAAGTTAGGAGAGGGGGTTCCAGCTCAGGTGTTGTCCTCTTCACTTGACCGAGGTTCAGAATTAAGAGATCCATCGCCAATAGCCCTCTTGTTACTTCTAGTGCGACGTTAATAAAAACTAAAAAAAAAAAAAAACTAAATATATTTTTAAAAGTACTTTTCACTATAATTAAAATATTCTAAAGTAATTAGTTGATCTTATTATATTTAAAAGTTTTGTAACGAAATGTTATTATTCTATATGTATTTACAGCTCATTTTTGTTACTAAATTTTTGAAACTTGAAGATGTACGCTCATTTTTGGTTCTGACTGTATGTGTAGGTAACTAATAAGGAAATCAAGTGATTTTTTTGTTGCTTAAATAGCTTTTCAACGTCATATTTTACGCATGTTTACTTTTGAACATTTGAGTAGGAAATTATTCATCTGAAACGATAGTGGTGGAGCAATTTTTATCGAAAACCTGAAATGCATGTAAATTATTTTTTTCGAGCCTTGAGTATTAGTGAAATATTTCCATACCTGAGAAGAAATGTGTCCTCTTATCTGGTTACACTGAAACCACACCCTTAAGTGCCTTTTATTTTTTTTTAAAAAAAATTGGTCTCTAAGAGACTATTTGGAGAATGGATGGTCAGTTCAGATGTCGTTCTCCTCACTTGATCACAGTTTAAAATTACGAAGTCCATTACTAATATTTTTCTTGTTACTTCCGTATTGATGCTAAATCAAATTTTAAACGCCAATTTCTCACCGAATACATAACAGTTTTTGTACTTTTGTATGTGTTTACATTATTAATATGTATAAGTGCGATTCAGAAAAGGGTTAATGCAATATTTAAAATTAATTTCAATTAATTGTTTTGTTATTCGGAGTCCAGCTCCATCACAATGAATAATTATTTTCTATATTTAATCTTGCCTGAAAAAAATTGTTGAAACGATAACTAAAAGAGCTCAATTTATAATTCTAACTTCAATTATATATTCAATTTTTAATTTTTTTTTAATAATAAATTCATTTTATCAGTTACGCGCTTTCACGTCTTGTATTTCGCATCATGGAATCGACAGAAGGTTTATGTATATCTCTTTTTCTATTTGAGAATATTGTTGTTGTTAATATAAATAAATTTAATGTTTTAGGACGATAAATAACCTAAGTATGAAAGATAGTTATTTATTGGTCAACGTTAAAAGGTTTAGGTATAATTACCGCTAATAATGTATCCAATTTTCGTTCGTTCGTTGAACAGCTGTTAGGTGAGTTAATCCTCTCAATCTCCCAGTTATAAATGTTTATCTCAGAAATTCTCGACTTTCAGATTAAAGGGTGTTATACTGAGTTCCTCTATATCGTCAAAAGTTTTTAGTTTTTAATCAACCAATTTGATTAAGAGGACCCATATTTTTAAGTGACTACCTGTGGCAACAGCTAGTCATTTGAAAATAACATTAAAGTTATGGTCGGGGTTGCCGAGCGGTCTTGGGCGTGTCAAGCGTGTGGTTGGCGATGCTTTAGTTGAGCCACGGATTCGATCTTTTTTTTACCACAAGACACGTCGTTTGGGGGGACTGCTGTACGTTAAATATATATAAAGAATGGGGTGGCAGCTCAGGTGTGGACAAGTGGTTACAAATTTACCAACTTTTCCATTATCGGTAATACTGTACAATTTTCAGAGAAAACCGGTATTACCGATAAGTTATTCCAGAGTTATTGATATTACCACATGTAGTTATATGAAATTAAAAAAAAATTTAAAGTAAGACATTTTATTGAATTCTTATATACTGTGAGAAAAGAATACGAAAATAAATTGTATTCTGAACGGAAACAGTACAAATAAAATTTAGCAATTTTATAAAGAATATTTGAATAATTTTTCCTTGTGAACACAATATATATATATATATATATATACATATATATATATATATATATATATTCTACAAAGTATTTACCGTTAAGTATGCATGATAAGTCAACACGTTTTTAAAAAAAATAAGCACATAACAAATATGATTGATCAATACTTTGGTCTCGTAATTGTGATCTAATTTATATACAAAATTATCCCGTCATAGAACAATCTATTTCAGGAATTACCGGTAACACTGATTTTTCCAGTAATCATTTATCACGTCGGTAAGGATACTATTCACTTTTTTTTATATTCTTCGTTAGCTTCACAACAAAGTAAAACTGATTTGGCGTGATATTTCACCCATGATACCAGAAGTGTAAGTTTTCTGAAATTACATTTTAATTTTCTGTTAACTACCGTAGTTATATATAACTTTTGTTTCTAGTTTTTACTGTTTCTAGTTTTTTTTTTTGCATTTTGCGATGCTGAAAATTGTATCGAAAACATTACCAGGCAAGATTTCCAGTTAGAATTAGGATTTTATCTCAATGAACCATTTCTTAAACAACGGTTGAAAAAACAGAATTTACCACATAATCTGAGAAATATACTGTGAGATGTACGATATGTACCACCTTCATTTGTGTAAAAGGGGCTTAATTAAATTTATGAAATGAAGAATTCATTTATTGTAATGAAATTGCTCCCATGACATCGTTAACTTATTTTTTTAAACGATACATTTTTTAACGGTTTGTAATTATTAAAGACTCGTTTACTATTTGAATATATCTCTACCTTTATTTTTCTGTTGAAAATTTTCCAATTCATTGTGCATATGTATGTGTGCACCAGAAGCGAATTATGTTGAATTTATGTTCTATAGGTAACGTAATTCCAGAAGTCGCAGGAATTATGCGTTATGGTTATGTAAGCAACTTATCCAATTATATATATATATACCCCGGTAAAAACAATGTAGAATTACTGGTAATAATTTAAGAACAAAATTTGCAATTTACCGATAAACAGGCTTACCATTATTGCAATCACAAATGTCGACCTCATCATCTCATAACGAAAATTATGAGATTTATTCAGTGGACCTCGTGTTCGTCAAAAAAGGATAGCTGAAAAGGTCAATAATCGAAAAGACATTAATGTTTACGCTAAAAATCAGTAAGCATTAATGCTATTAAATTATTTTTATCGACTTTTGACGAAATACCTAAAATCTATTTCTGAAACCTGAACTAATATCAATTAAAGATGTCGAGTAGGGTTGCTGCAAGTTAAACTGAACTGAGCTTTGATGAAATCTGAAAATTGGAAAACCATCATTACGTTGTGCTTTTTCAATACGGTACAAGTATGAATCAAAGTTTAAAAAAATTATATACGAGTACCTCATTTGAATGTACAAAAATACTTTATTTGAATGCTCATAGCATAAAATTATAATCATGTAAATAAAAAAAGAAACAATGTAAAGAGTAGCTCACCAAATTTAGTAAAAAAAATCAATACACTTCTATGTGGGATCCTTTGATAGCACTGGAGTATCCAGACCAGTGGCGTACCTAAGGAGGGTGCAAAGAGCCATAGGAATCCCCCTAGATTTTTTCTCGAAATTGAAATTTCCTCCCGATAATTCTTTCATAATACTACTACAGATGTTCGAAATTTTAAACATAAGATTTTTTCCCCCCTTCTCATGCTTAATTTTTTTTTCCATCACGAAGAGAAAAAAGGATTTCAACGAAGCCAATTCATAAGAAAAGAATAGAAAAGTC
Source organism: Nephila pilipes (assembly GCA_019974015.1). Taxonomy (NCBI): domain Eukaryota; kingdom Metazoa; phylum Arthropoda; class Arachnida; order Araneae; family Nephilidae; genus Nephila; species Nephila pilipes. The sequence continues at coordinate 160,816 of BMAW01019319.1, forward strand.
TTTGCTGTTTCTGAAAGAGTGCTTCTCGGTTGGTGTTTGTTGAGGAATCGAGGAGGTTGCATCCCTATAGTAAATGGCCGCCCCCCCCCCCCCCAAAAAAAAAAAAATCTAAATTTTTTGCTCATGGTACCTTAAATATTTTTCTTAAACGAGCTTTAATTTTTTTTCCTGCAATTTCTATAACTTGAAAAAATAATTTTTATATCAATACCTGAACAGTTTTAAACAGGAGAAATAAGACTGATATAGAGTATTATTTACTTTTCCCCAAGTGGTAATTCTAAACCAAAAAATTGCTTCTGTCATGGCAATGACAATATGTACCCCCTAAAATTAATTTCTGGGTACGCCACCGATCCAAGCAATAGTCAATATCAAGCCAAACGTTATTCATAAAGGAAAATTGTTCCAATATATATCAAGATAGTCTTTTTCCCTATTACTGTCTTTTTAATAAAAAAAAATAAGGGTACGATAATTTGTTTGGGTAGAATAACGCACCAAATATTAACTTTTGAGCTACCGATGACTAATTCTATCACACGATGGGGATTTTTTGAGCTCTAGATTTGTGCATTGTATTCGTTCTTCCACAAACATGGAAGGAAAATAAACGCGATTTAAAAACTCAGAATCCTTCTCAAGACAACGCAATGACATATGCATGCATTTTGGCCGAAGAAACGATGTGCGCAAGTCCGAAATCTCCGCCTCATGCCTTCATCGTGAAATATAAACGTTAGGTCGCCATTTTATAGGAATGAAGTAATCACAATGTTATCGATTTTTGCAGATTGTTTGTTTGTGAATTCTTTTGAATAGAGCATCCTTTATATATATATATATTTTTTTTAAAAAAAAGCCACTTCTGTGAGGCAAAAAAGTAACAAAACCCCCCTATAAAGCATAAAAATAGTTTTTTTTTCGACCAGTAAGAAATTAAAGGACAGTTTATCAACGCCATAAGTAACAAAAAATAACACATACATTCATAAAGATATAAACTGTCATTTTCAGCACATTTGCATTTAATTTCTAATTGGACTAAAAAATTATTTTTTGCTTTTTAGTTCTTTTTGAAATTCTTTTGCTACGTAGCAATTTTTTTTTAAATAGAAAAGTTTGTTTATTTTTTTCTATTTTTTGGGGGTCTTAAAAAATTGCTGCAACTTTTTCTTGCAGCATTATTTTTATAGTTTTGTAATTGAATATTGCATTGTCACCCAAAGTATGCTTGTATGCAAAATTTCCAGATTCTAATCTTATTGAAGTGAGAAATTGAAGACAAGTGTGTACCAAACTAGTAAACAAACTAATACACTGTGCAAGAAGTGTTTGAAATAAGGAAAACTAAACTGAAAATTAAAGGCATTGTTCTATTACATAAAGGGGGCAAAAAAGATTAGGAAATGATATATTATAATCAGGTAAAATAAAGCTAGCAAAAGAGCATACAGTATAAAATTCTCTATTATCTTTGGAATTAAAACCATGTTTAAATTTTACGAACTAATAGTTATTTCATACATCTTTTCTCTCCGAAACTGCTGTAAAATCATTTAAAAGATGCACTAGAAAAAAAGAAAGATGGAAACTTGTTTTTATCTCGTTACCCTTTTCGGACACCGCTAGGCATAGATATTGAATTTGTTTTATTTGCGATTAATTATACCTCACTAGGAAGTATCATTACAGAAAATTAGCGCTAATGATACTGATGAGTCTTGAAACTTCTTTCTGGCTCCATTAGAGTGTTTAGAGTCAATTAAGATTTTCAAATGACCTTTTTATCAAAAGGTGCATCTTGATGTTCATGACAAGCATAGGCAGGGATTAATGCCTGTTAGGGTGAGGTTTTTGAAGATTAACCTAACACATTCATTGGAGTAAACTTCTGTCATTGGCTTGAATGTAGACGAGTTTCATCTATTATTCTTTTTTAAACAAAAAAGTGAGAAAAAATGAGGAAGAATGATAGATTCCATTAAGAAATGTGTTGTATAAAGCGCGAAAACATTCGAAATGTCTGAGAGTAGCAACTGAAGTTTTAAAGATTCCCAAACATGACACAACAAGGTTGGTTTGGTTTAATTAACGTCACACTAAAAACAACACGAAGGCTATTGGCGACGGGCCTCGTACTGTTGAGCCTCGGTCAAGTGATGAGGACGACACCTGAGCTCATGACAGAACAAAAGAGCGAATGATGGAAATTAATGATGATATAAAAAAAAAAGATAAGTGGGTAAACACAAAGAAGAATGATTGAAAATAATGAATGGCAAGGGAATCCTGGGAGCGCTTCACTCGCATTTACCAAAGACAGTAAATCCCCTGGGAAAGAAAAAAATCACTAAGATACCTCGTGGTTGTGATTCCCGTGCTTACTTAAAGAAAATAAACTTCCAAGAGTTACGCAAAAAAAGAGAAAAACAATTTTATTGTTTCTTACTATTTTTGTTAAATTTAATTGATATATAAATAAAATAATTATATATATATATATATATATATATATATATACCTTCTAAATAAATTTTATGTCTTGACTTAATTTAGACGTTGATTGATTGAATCGTTTTACGAGTATAGTTCAGCAAAAGCTGTTATCATCCTTAAAATATTTTAATAACTTAGGCATTAAATGTCATTAAAACTGTGCAGTTTATAGCTTATTATGCGACGAATTTAGTAATTTCGATCCACCGCCAGTTGGCGAGGACATTGCATCAATTGGAACTTTTTGCATCAAACTTCTTTAAGAATTTAAAATCTAATAGGAGTTATAGCATGTGGAGTTGTTCACTCTTAAGATATATATAGTGAGAATAAAAAATAAACTCTGATTTTTCCTGTGTGAAGCGTTTTCTTACATATTCATAATTAAAATGTAACATAAAATAACACTGCATGATTAAGTCATTATTAAATAAAGAGTTCAACTCTTCGTAAATATTAAACAAACTAATTAAAAAAGAAAAAATTCTTTTGATGAAAAATACATAGACTTTCACACGTCAAAAAAGTAAACGCTATAAAGTATTCCCATATAACTTTTTCATTTTATTCAGATACCATAGCCTGAGAATTTTGACTTTAATTGAAACTAATTAATCATTATTATGTATGATTTAAGAAAGTAACTCTTACAAAAAGGAAATTAATATCAGGATAATGAACCACACATTTTCGTCAAAGAACTGTTATTACTAAAATGCTTATAGCTAGACAAATCACAAATTATGCACGCACGTACTCACACACATAGTTTATTATGATATTTTTCACTTAATTTTTAATTTGTATATATTGATTTTAACACATTTTACATTAATGCATCGCAGTCTTGGATCGAAAAATAAACTGCTTAAACTGCTTAATAATTTATTTCATATAAAGTCACGAGAGAGGCTGTTACATCGAAGTAGCGGTGATGCAACGCACTGTGTGTGCGCTCGCCTCAGTGGTTAAGTCAGAAGAGTGCGAAATTTGAGAAATTAAGACAATAATTACTCAGTTCATGTGGTATTAGATTTAGGGATCTCTAGGTATTTCATATGGAGACGATATTTCTAGTAGGGATTATCCCTACGGTTTCGAACTGTGGGTAAACGTGAACTAAGCAAATTTAGAAATCGCGAGATCGAATAAATAAAACAGGTCAAATGGAATTGTATCAGGTAATAAAAATGAACTCCTTGCTATGATAGTAAGTAGAAATTGTAAAACTAAATTCGATTTAATTTTAAGAAATTACAACAGACACACACACAGTATATATATATATATATATATATATATATATAACATCTTTTAATATAAATTATTCTATTTATAAGAAATTTAGAATTGATTAATGTAATGATAAGAATCCCTAAAAATCACTTAAAAATGTAATTTAAAATTATATTGAAACAAGCAATTTTTATTGTTTTAAGGACTTCAAAACGCTCAATGTTTTGCTTTTTCTGCTTAACTCCACATGAGATTTAAATAATTATCCTTATGTATTATTATCCTTATGTATGTAATTTTCCTTACTGTAATAGCATACAAAATAACTATATGTAAGATGAAAAAAAAAGGGAAATAGTTTTATCTATATATTTATCCTTAAATTATATTTATACATCTCCTTACAATTCCCTAGCTTAATTGACTGAATTCATTTTGGTAATTAATATTTTACAGGTTTTAAAATACGGTAGTACCTCCCAATAAGGAATACCCAACAGACCAGACATTTTGTCTCCTAAAATGAAGCAAATGCATATACAATTCTAAGGGACAGGGACCAATAAAATTATTTCTTACAAGTTGTGTCCTTTATTCGGAAGTGTCTCTTACAAGAGGTACTACTGTTTATCTTTTTATAACAGCATTACAATGAATTATCAACACAATGATATAGAAGATGAACCTAATAATTTAAAAGTTTAATTGATTGATTGTTTGTTCAAATTATAAATTAAAGTTCTTGAAGTTTTATATATTTATCTTAATTTGAGTTCGTGAAAATGCTACATGACGACAGTTCACAAGTTTTAAAGTTCTCTCCAGGAGAGATAAGATATTTTCATCTCGAAAAAGAATGACCATCAAGGAATATATGAAAAAGAATTTGTTTAAATTTATACATACTTCTTCGTTGGATATACATAGAAAGAGAATATAAAGTTCTCAGCTATTTCTTTTTTATATTAGTTATGTTTCGCATGCATTGTTTTCACGGTTTCAATCATCAGAGTTATCCATCTTTTCCATCTGACATTTCAGTTAACTTTCCCTTTGAATTTGTTTAACTTGTTTTATCACTTTATTTGATTCACTCTCTCTTTGGAAGGTCAATAATTGAACTTCAGAACAGTTTGGAAAGTTAAGAATTTGAAATGGTTTCTGTAAAGAAATGGCTATTTTTATTTTCAATGTACATACTTTTTTATACGGTCTTTTACAATAGGGTCTAATCAATTCTTTTTTTACTTTATTCTTCAATCAAATTTTTTTGCGAATCATTTATTTTTCTTCCCTTACAGCTTATTTTATCCGTCTGAAGTGTTCTATGTTATATATTTAAAGGAAAAATCTTAATAGACCGGGGTTTGTCATAAAAAATAAAGACAGTTATTTAACAGAGGCACGACAAATTTGTCGGAATTTCAGATTTTCACTTTGGAGTGGCATATATGTGATGTGAGATGTCAGCTCTGGTATCGACCTCGTCATTTGGTCCATAATGGAGAGGCCTTTTTACTATATTAACGGACTTTTTGAGTAGATCGGAAATTAGCAGTTCGAAACATTTTCAACAGCGTCATCAGCAACACCTAGACAAGTAGGGTGGGGTGAAAGTTATGAAAGGAGGATGCCAATTCGGGTGTCGTCCTTGTCGTTTGACCGAGGTTCAAAGTCACAAGGATCGTCGCTAATAGCCCTCGTTTTTCTTCAAAGCGCGAAGTTAGTGAACAATCATTTAGTCAACCAATATCATCAACAAACTCTACATAAGAATTTCTGTGGGAAATGGGAATCTTTGAGATTACAAACTTTTACACTCCACATCTCTCATAAATCACTCAATCAGGGGAATCTTTGATTCATTCCTGAATTTTGTTAAAACAATGTTTCATGATGCCATCGATTATCCGAATACCGATCAACAGGAAAATCGATAAACCGAAAGCATTCCAGTCTGCTAATTCTTATTTTTATCTATGTAGAAGTTCCTCTAATGGCCAGTAATGAAAAGGAGCGCTACGAAAGAGTCCCGATGTCTGCAATTCAGACGAAACTTTTGCTCCTGGTTTTAAAAAGGCTTACAACGCATCATTGCTGTAGTAGAGAGAAATGTTACTGTAACGCACAGCCATCATTACTAATAATACGAAGTCTACAAATCCGCAGGTCTATAATGGATTAAAGAAAAATGGCCGATCATCTACAAGAACAAAAATTGAAGAAAATTCCGTAAATAATTGATTATCCAAAAAATCAGTTTTGAGATTATTCCCATATCCCATTTGCTACGGATAATCCGTGCTCTACTGCATGGATCCCCAACCATTTTGTTCCGAATATACATTCTAAAATACCAGTGAGGCAATAGGCACATTCAATTTTTCACGATAAATTTAAAAGTTGATATAATTAACAATTCACACCATATACAAGCACAATTCCGATAGTAAAATTTTGAAATATAAAAATTGATTGCATTCTTATGTAAAATAAATAATTACTATATAATACACACAAAAGCTTACAAATTCTTCGGATTCGAAAACTATGGTGTAAAAATTCCTGTTAAAAACGTTACTCTTAAAGTCAATGTTATCTTTTAGGCATTACACATTTCATTAGCCATTGCTTTATAATCAGGAGAGAATGAGGATATTCCTGATCATAAGTAGTTTTCAAGGTGTTCGTCTTTAAATCGAGATCTGTACTTTTTGATTTTATTCATCGTTGAAAGCAATGATTTGCACAAGTATGAGGAACCAAAAATTATTTTGTTTTGTATGATGCTCATTTTAAGAATGGAAATTTGCTTCTGTCAACTCTATTCCAGAAGGTAGCATCTTATGCACCTTCTGGGATAGAGTTGGATAATATCATTCTTAACATCAAAATTTATAATAAAAACTGCTTATTTATTAACTATAAAAATTTTACATAGCTTTTTATTGAAAACTTAAAATTTTTTTTAGCTTGACCACACTAGAGCTGTGCTAAGCGATTATTTTTAAGTAACAGGTTACTGCGTATTAATAATAGGTTCCAATATTATTTTCCAATATTTCATTAGTTCTTGATTATGTTCCACTAACGCAATACATTTTATAATATTAAAAGAAGTTTCAAATTTCAATCACTTAAGCTGCGTCCATAAAGTTGTAAAGTTGTAATCATAATAAAAAATGACAAAATTAATAGGGTTTTATATGGAATATATTATTTAACGGAATAGGTTCCAAACACATAATACTATTACTTATCCTATTATGTGAAATAATGCCCATCCCTAGACTACATACATGGAGCAGAAGACGGGTGATATGGTGCACGGGCATAGGACCGTGATCCCCTGATTTACTGTAATGCAAAAAGTAATGAGAAAAAGGGTTCATTTTTTTTTATTTTACATTTCATTTCTTATATTTATAGTAGTATTTCTGCCACACAGTGGTTCTCAATTTTTCCCCTCAATATATCTCTTGATTATAGCCCTTTTACTTATGCAATCCTTATATCATACTAGAAGTATCCCCAATATGCAGGGCTATTCAAAATGATTCATCGGGTTTCAAAAAAAAAATCCATATTTTCATAAATAAACTACACAAAATGATAAGTAATACATGAATACAAAAAAAAAAAAAAAAAAAAAAAAAAAAAAAACTGTGGGAGTACTTTTTAGATGACTCTCATGTGTTCCTCGTGGAGCTATTTCACGAAAGCTGTTTTAAAAGTTTTCAGTGGAACAGATGATTTGATGATCCATAGCTGGCAACCTAAGTCACCAGATATGGTTCTCTGTTATTTTTTTCTTTGGGTGTTTGTAGAAGATAAAGCGTATGCGCAACCATTACCCACAAGTTTATGTGAACATAAGTCATGGATTTCTACTGCTGTACGATCAATTACCACTGACATTTTACAACGTGTTTACTGGAATTTACATATAAAATTGACATTACAAGTGTAACTAAAGGAAGTTATATCGAACAACTATAAAAAAAAAATTTCTATAATTTCCCTTTGTATTCATGTATTACTCATCATTCTGTGTCACTTATTTACGTAAATGTGGAATTTCGCAGTCGGCTGAACCACTCTGAATAACTTTGTATAGTGCCTTAAAACCATTATAATTTTGGATTCCTTTCATGTGATCGCGGTAGCCTAAAGGTCATGGTCGCTGGCCGGTATTATTTTCATCGAGTTGTGGGTTCGAGCCCTGATGCCTCAAAAGATCTGCCGTATTGTGGAGTTGATGTTTATTAAATCTGGTAGAGGCCCCAAGTACTACCGTTTGCATGGTGTGGAAGTTTGGAGAGAGACGTGCTTGCTCATATGTCATCCTCGTCACTTCGGACATGTTCAAAATTACGAAATCTGTCGCCAGTAGTCTTGGCGATATTAAGCTTAACAGAGCGATATTAATGATCAATCTCTTCTGCTGTTCTTCGCTGAAAGCGAATATAAAAATGATGTAAATTCAGCGAGACTATTAATTTTAAGGAAATTGTTGTAAATACAATTCGAAAAATTTGTCGTTTCCCTGGTATGCAAAATATGAATTACAGAGAAAAAGGTAGATATAATGCCAGATCTGGTATTTTAATTACAAATGTAACTCCTATTTTAATTTAAAATTGGATTAGCTTTTATGTTAAACTCAACATTTTGTCTTTAGAAAATTCGACATCATTTCAGTATCATTTCCACAGAAAAATGAATCATTAGATCTATCTTAATTCTTTTGATTTCTTAATGGAAATGAATCTTTAGATCTTAATTCTCTTTTGCAGAATTCTGATGCTATTATTTTGGATTTTTTTAATAAGTTTGCATCGATGATTCTCTTTAGCGGTTATTATAAAAATCAATCATTTTTATCACGACGACTCGCGTCCGCTTTCCTCCAAAAAACATCTCGTGAACCTTTCTACACGTATCCCACTTTAAAAACAATTGCTTTAACGGAATTCTCAGTAAAATTTTGGGGAGTTTAAACTTCCTGAGAAACAATGGAAAGTTTTCTTTAAAAAATTAATTTTCCTTCTTTTTTTTTTCTTTAATCAATTTTTTGTTACAAAATAAGAATGTAAGTTTAATAAGTAATGATACTTAAGATAATGTGTATTAAATATCAACACAATGTAGTATTTTCGTACGCAAAATCTAATGAATATAAAATTAAATAACAGTGATTATAATGAATAAAGTTTATACGTCCAAGAAATGTCTATTTTTTATTTTATTTCATTACTTTTTTTTAAAATTGCATCACAAAAATTCACAGTTGTCATTTTTTTCAATCAGATTTAAGTTGATTTTGATTAATCATTTGTCCGTGGTATTTTTTTCCTTTACATTTTGAAAGGAATTTCGATACTTTTTCTCTCTCTAATATCGTATTCAATGAAATGTTATAATTTTTTACTCTATAAAAGTATTCTGGCGAGAATACAAATGTACTTTTAATAAATACATTTCATGTAGAAATATAATTTTATTTTTCCTATTATGAGGAATGTTTCATCTATTACAAGTCTTGAAAATATGAGCAACATTATAACCACAACTGGTCCGAGAGCTTTACGTAATTCATTTTTTAGAACATTTTAAATAGAATTATTCCGGAATTTTTAGGAATCCGGGGAAAAGATCCGGGGAAAAGAATAACATTTCCTTATCCGAAATCATAAGATAAGCAAAAGCCTTCAAAATGACAATTTCCATCCTATTGCCTGATATTCACACCGAGTACAAATTAGTATGTAATTCAATACGAGATTCTAAAGCGTATACATTGAATAATTGACGGACGAGGAGCACAACAAAGGCTATTATACCTTAAATGTATACAATCTACATTAAGCAAGTTACGAATGAGGTTACAATTACAGTTAGGACTAGTGTATTTAAATTATGATTTTTAAATATTGTTTAACTTACCTCATAAATAAAAAAAAGGAACTTGTGTAAATTCCCGTCGGTCATAAAAAAAACTCTTGTTAAACATATGCCTTCATTTCCTGTCGATTTGCATCGATTACAATGATCGTTTGGCGATATTCTTCTGCTTTGGTGAAAAGGATAGAGAAGTATATAAGTGCTTAAAAATTTAAATAATTTCTTCTTAATCTTGTTTCAGGATAATGAAAATATTTTAATACATCGATAATATAATTAAAAATTGTTACTTCTTGTCACACGTTGAAAATTAAGTTTACATCACCTTGTTTACCTACATTGATTAGTAACATCTCTATATTATTCTTTAAGGTATGAAAATGACGAGAAATTTTATTCTAGAAATTTTTCGTGATTTCTAGCTATTATTAAAAAATTTCTTCTGAGAAAATCTACTTCATTTTTGTAGGGTGATAGAAAAATTATGAAAACAAATTATGTAGTCAAACAACTTTGAAATGATTATTGAAAAATCCCATTGCAACATCATATATATTAAAGACTAACATAATATACGTTACACTTTCAAAAAATAATAATGATCGAGAAGGTACCATTACAGACGCCGTAATCTTCATCATTTTCTCTGCATCCTCAGTCTCAAAGAAGCATTTATTCAGTCAAGGTTATGATGTTCATCATATAATTTACAAACGTCTTTGTGTAATGTATTGCAACAATCTCACCACCCGATGGATTGAGAAATCCATGTTGAGAATCATAGGTTCGAGTCCCTATTCCACTAAAGATAGGCGCATAAAGTAACGGAAACTGCTGAAAGTAAAATTTAAATTTGGTTTTAAAATTCCTCAGCTGAAATAGTTTGGAGTAACTGATTGATTGTTAACGCTGATTTTAAAAGCAATACGAAGATTATTGGAGACGGCAATCGTAATTTTGAGCAACGGTCAAATGACACTTAAGCTGGTACTCTATTCTCCATACTTCCACACCAACTGGATTTCGAGCTTTGACAAATTCAATATGCATATGCTTCACTGTACAATAAGTCTTTAGTGGCATCAGGACCCCAACTCACGACTAGACTTAAATTGCAGGCCATGAACTTGCGACCCTGACCTCTTGGATGCCGAGGTTTGGAAATTAGGAAAGCGAGATATCAGTTCAAACGCCATCCTCATCTCTAGAACGTCGCTAAAAATTCTTAGCTCCATGAAAGCTGTAGATCAGAAAGCTATACCAGTCCTTGTCAATTCAGTTTTTCATTGGATCGAATAGATTGATTGATTACAAACGTCGCATTTCGAAGTAAAATGAGAACTATTGGTGACGGATCTCTTACTTTTGAACCTCAGCCAAGTGATGAGGACGACACTTGAGCTGGCATCTCCTTCTCCAAACTCTCATAATATGCCACCGAATGGGCTTGGAACCTCGACAGATTTAACATGCATCAGCCCCACTACACTACGGGTCTTCAGAAATATCGGGACTCGAACTCACGATTCGACGGAAATAACGTCGGCCATGCGTTCGCAATCATGACCACTTGGCGACCGCCGTCACTTCCAAACAGACGGATGTAACCTTGTTTCTGACGTCACGAGCTTTGTGACTGGCAACGTATGAATAGAGTCACGAGTTCGAGCCCTGTTTTCCCAGACTGTATTGTCGGTAATGGAACTGCATGACTTTAAATCCAACTCACCCTTCAAGTTCTTATATTCGTGGTAGAAGAGTGAGGTATCAATTCAGATATCATCTGACTGACATCAAAATTACAAAATCAGTCAATAATAAGTTCTCCCCTGATCCTGTTGAGAGATTTTAATTTCAGCCAATCAACCAAAACAGCATTCAAGCGAGACGTAATTGGGTGTTTTGTAATTGGAAGTCATACTTGAGTTACTCAGTCGAATAAAAAGTCGCATTTCTCTTCTCGTAGCTCAAAATGGATATGTGCAACAAAGAAAAAATGCCATCCATAAAATCCTCTGATAGTTATTTTTATATCTTTCGATCGTTCAGAGCTTGAGGAAATAAATAAATAAAAAAAAAACATCACGCAAACCTCTGGTTTTTTCCCCTTGGAAAATGCTAATGCGAAAGAGTGTCATCTCGTGATAATTAGTGAGGTATACGAGTAATTAGGGAGGTTGTCAAAAACATATGGTCGTTTCCATTATCAGGAAGATCGCAAGAGGAAAGGAGTGTGTGTGTGAATCTCCAATCACGTCCTTCAAATGTAAATGGCTAAATGATTTTCTTTTCTGTATTTTTAATGTGCTTTTGAATTTTCTTCCAATAGAAGTTTTACGAAGCGCTATATGCGCTAGTAAAATTAATCTAGTAATCTTGTTGTCATTGCATGCAACTGAAAGAACAAAAACCTTACCATACGACATAATAAATTGCAAGGCAGAGTCTAGACTTTCATATAATACATGAGGAATATTAATATATATTTATTTTTCTTTTATCTTTAGATAAGGAGAAAAGTAGAACCAAATAAAATATTGTAAACTATCGTTAAAATGTATAGATTTGTTTTAAATCTTTTCCATTTGAGTAAATCAAATCGTTTAGCAGATGAAAATTTTAAGCAATTTTTGGTATTTAGTCTCTTGGTTGTAATAGTATTTAACTCATTCGTTCTTCTTTTTTTCTGTTTTCTCTCTCTCTCTTTGATTTTTTTAATAATATTTTTAATCAAATATTAACTTCATGAAAACCCTTAAAATAGTTATGTGACAGAATATCATAACAAAACACGCATACACACACAGTAGTAACAAATGAGCAGAGAATATGTGACTTCATTAATCTGTGCAGATTATCACATCTTTTTTTTCTGTCGTACATTCTAAATTGCATTACAGTAGAACATCCATCATCCGAAACAACTGAAGACTGGGGATGTTCGGATAATTGATTTTTCGGATAACTGATCATTTACGGAAAAAATTTGTACCAATGTCACAGGAGTAATGAGAAGCAAAGAAACAGTGATATTAAACACAAAATTGTACATATTTTGTATCATATGCATTACAAATAACACAGAGAGATAACTAGCCTAGTTTGATAAATTCAAAATGATAATTAAAATAGACCTATACAGCTTAGGAATGGGCCCGAACTCGCGGCCGATGTTGTTACTGTCAAGTAGAGGCTCGAGTTTTGATGCCACTTTGATGCCGCTGAGTAGTAGGGCCGAGGCACATTAAATGTGGTCGTGGTCTCAAGTCTTTCCAATGGCGTAGCGTGAAAGTCTGGAAAAGGAAGTGTCAACACGGATTCCACCCTCGTCACGTAACCAAGGATCAAAATTACGAGGCCCGTCACCAATAGCTCTCGTGTTCCTTCGCTGGGTGACATTAGAAAAACAATAAAAAATGAAATAGATAAAACAGAATACTGATAGCATTGACAAACTTTGCAAAAGAGCAAACAGTGTATTTTGAAGCCTTTTCTTTCTTACCAAACTAGCCTAAACTAAATTGTCTTAGTAATTTTTGTAAACTAAACCTATTATCCCATAATTCTTGTTTTAATTAACATTTACTTATTTAATTTACATATCCATCGGAGAAATAAATGTCAGTTACTTGGAGAATAGAAACATAAAAGACATTTTTAACGACGTAATATTTTATCCTTTTGTTTGGGAGAGTGATGGGAGTGAATGTTTATTAACGTCACACTTGGAAGAAACATAAGGGATATTGGTAACGGACCTCGTAATTTTGAGCCTCAGTCAGGTGACGAGGGCAACACCTGAGTTGGCACACCACCTGCGGACAACACCTAAGTTGACCTCCTCTTCAAATTTCCACACCATGCCAACGAAAGGAGTTGGCACCTTGACCAGATTTAACGCATCATCCACGCTAATCAATTGTGGCGGTTCAATTGTGGCATGAAGGTTTGAACCCACAACGCGAAGAAAATAACGCCGACTGCGAGTCCGCAACCATGACCACTAGGCTACCGTGGTCACTCTGTTCGCTTCAAGCAGAAGATTACTTTTGTTATTTCTCTCCAAATCAGAGTTGCAAATACATTTGATGATTGTGTTTTTATTAACGTCGCACTGAAAAGCAATTCGAGGGCTATTGGCGACGGACCTCGTAATTGTGAGCCTCGATCAAGTAACGAAGACGACACTTGTAATCTGACACTACCCTCTCCAAACTTCCCAACCCTTCCCTGAGAAAATTTGGAAACCCTGATCAAATTTAATGCATATCAGCCTTGATACACGGCGGTTCTTCAGTGACATCAGGGCTCGAACTCACGGCTCTACGAAAACAAGGCCGACTGCGAGTCTTCTACAATGACCATTAAACTACTGCAGCCACTCTTTGATTTGAAAAGAAGCTATAATATTCTGTGTGATGTTCTAAGTCCTAATCGTCCGTTAAGTGAGTCATTTTTTTTTTTTTTTATATTTTTGTTGAAGATTTCCTTCCTGTTTTGTCAATGTTTTTTGATTGATGAGTTCTGCTAAAAGAAAAGGATTAAAGATCGAGAAGTGAATTAATACACACGCATTATATACATATATACCTAGAATTTTATGTATATCTATTTCTACCTAAACCAGCCAAAATGACTGGTTTAGGGGAAAAAAACTACCAGATTTTTCGAATACAATCTTTAACGCGCATAATGTAATAAGTAATAAAACCTCACTCTTTTCTTCTTGGGGGATGCTTTTATAATCTTCTCATTACTTTAGAGCCCGTTGATACATTGTCATCGTCAATTTGTTCCATTTCATCGCATGATGATTCATCTTCAAGGGAAAAATGCTCTATTCTTTTACCTGATTCTGTGAATCAGAGAATTCCTCATTTATAATGGTTATCTTATCCAATAAGCTTATTTTCCTTGGTCTTTTCATAATGGCATGGCAATAAAAACTTCAAAAACATCAGTATTTTACTGTATTACAAATTACAGGGAATCATTAAAATGAAATTAGATTTAAGCTTTATTTATATGTTTTTCTCATTGAATTGTTCCTCTTATTATTAATTCCTACAATGTGCCTGTAATCCTTTCTTATTATCTCATTATTAATAATTATTCTAATCCCTTGCGAATAATTATAAAGGTGAATTCCAGGATTTAAGACCATCCATCATGCCTTACCTGTTGATGGATAAAAAAAATATCGTGAACATGACACAAATTATTTATTATACCTGCCTAGTTTTAAGACAGTACATTTCTACAAATTCCCCGTGATACATAGCCAGGGAGAACATTAAAAAAATTACTCTAAAATGTATTTAGACGTATCCAAATTTTCCAACCAGTTAAAATTACTGGTACTATTATATGCAGGTATTCTCGATGCATAATTGAAATTAAAAAAAGGAGGAGGAAAATAAATTTTGATAAATATATAACAATTTATCTAACTTATTAAAGTCATCAAAAGTCAGGGAAATTGGATCATTACTGTAGATTTTTTTCGGACCGGGAAAGAGTTGACCTCGGAGTGCCGGCGACGTTTCGAATCTTTGATCACTGGGCCCGAAGAAAAGTTGACCGGACACTTTTTGCTGTGCATTTATGAACTAGGTTGAAAGAGACGTCCATTACGGGCCAGTAATTAAAGGCGTTTTAATTTCTGAACATAATTGTTGAAGAGAGCCGCTGCAAATTATTTTGTAAAAGAAATGTAAAATCCAATCATTTTGACACTGGTCTAGTAAATCTAGAGTTAAACCAGTAGAATTTTAAATGGTATATTGTAAATTGCTGATTTATTGTATGTTTTATTTCAGAATTATTTAATTGCTTAGCATTTCTTTAACTCTATTTGATTTCACACATTTTAATGCTCATAATCTTTTATCACAAAATAATTCCATTAATTAATTGAAGCAAATTATTGACATAATTTCGCTTTATTATGGATACTTGCAACTAGTTTATCAATATAACAGTAGTTTTTTTATATTCATATAGAGGTGCGTTGGTCATGGAAGCGAAATTCATGACCGTTGATGCTCAAGTCGAATTCCGAGTTTGAATCCGTGTTCCAACAAAGAATCGTCACGAACAATAGGGGGCAAGAAACTATGGCTTCCTGCCAAATCCAATCCGCCATTTGGTTTTATTCCGGTCAATATTGTTGCAACAGTGCTTTTCAGATCTTGATAAAAGTATTTATCATTTTCATATTTCGAAATCAATTTGTCTGTTTGACTGAAGAGCTCTCCTAAAAACATCCAATTGGGAGTGATTAATTAGCAAAATGATTATATGGTAAAAATAGATATTTAAAAAATATATCCAACCCAATTATATATAAATACTCGTACCTTTCGGATGATAAATACGGTAAAGTAAAATCATGTACCCAAGGATTTGATATCTATATATATTTGAATGTACTTAAAGATGTGAAAGTACATTTTTGTAAAAGAAATATGTAAATTCTCAATTCCGATCATTATTAACAGATGACTATTTGAGAGGGAACGTGAGGGTTATCGGCGACAGACCTTGTAATTTCGAACCTCGGTCAAGTGACGAGTTTGATACCTCCCTCTCCAAACTTCCAGACTACACGAACGGGATGATTAGGGACCTCGATCAAATTTAACGTGCATCAGCTCCTTTAGTGGCATCCAGACTCGAACCCATTACTCGACGAAAGCAACTTCGGCCGCGACCGTGACCGCTAGGCTACCGGGGTCACATGTTAATTTCAAAATCTACTTTGATGAAATATTATCTAAAAAAAAAAGAAAATGTAGGGATCCAGGCACCCTTACAAAATGTCCCGGTGCCCTTACAAAAAGAAAATGTAAGGGTACCAGAACATACGAGGGAAAATGAAATACCGATTTTAAGACTTTTTTTTATGACGTATACAAATATGTTTTAAGATTATTTGTAGAACTAAGGTATTTGTGTGTCCCTAATGAAGATATTTTAATCATTTATTGAACTATAAAAATATTTTTTGGTCAAAACGTTTTTCTTCCTTTTTGCGTTGAATATGGACATGATTTTTCAGATATATTTTCATTTAGGTACCATTTTTTAAAAGAAATATTCCATAAATATACAAAATGTTTTACTCATCATATATAAAACAATACACAAAAAAAAAAAAAAATAATGAACCAACTTTTTTTTATTGATATTACCGTATACTTTCTTTGAAAAAATTAAAGGATTTCGTGATTTTAGAAATTTTAATTTATTTTCTTTTTTTCACAAAAAAAATTGCTTTTTAAAATTTAGATATTACTTAGAGAAAAAACATTTTTGGTTCATTATATACATAAGTACTCTTTATAGAAGTATAAAAAATGTGGAATCATTTTGGGTAATAGTTTTCTTTAAAATAGCACCGAAATGCAAATATCTCTCTCAAATTATGCCCACATTCAACAAAGAAGGGAAAAAATGTTTGATAAAAAAATTATTTTTGTAGTTCTATAGTATGATTAAAATATCAATTTTAGGAACACGGAACATCTAAGCTCTACTAATAATAAGAAAAGATAAATTTCACAAACACAAGGAGTCTTAGATATGATATCCCAGAATTCCTCGCATGTCTTGGTATCCTTAACCAGTTGTAACACATCTCTCAATAAGTCTCCGGTATAACTAAGAAAAAAAATTTTTTTTAGAAAAATTCGACTTTATACATAAATATACTCTTCTTCAAGAGAGATACTTTCATTCCAAACCTCCTCTAACTTCTCGATGCCTTTTTTGTAGAACGATTTTTCTTTGCTCTCAAAATAGGCCTGTTTCGGCAATCACTTCTGCATTTGAGCCAAATTTCTTTCCCTGGAGCACCTTTTTGAAAAAAGCCAGTAGTCTCTAGTGGCCAGATCTGAAGGATATGGTGATTGAGGCAGCAATTCGAAGCGTAACTCATTAAATTTAATCATCGTGACACGTAGCATTGTTTTGTTGGTACAGCATTTTTTTCTTTTGCATCTAAGGTCGTTTTTTCTTGATTTCCACTCTCAATATATCCAACGTATATAACGTTTTGTAATATTCACTATTGATAGTTTTACTTTTCTCAGGATAGTGGACGGACAAAATACCATGCGTGTTCCAGAATTCGGATGGCATAACTTTGTCAGCTGACTTTTGAGTTTTTGGTCGCTTTGGACAACTTTCATCGGCTGCTTTTCACTCAGCAAAAGATTTTTCCCGATTCAGGTGCGTAACAGTGGATACATGTTTCATCTATTGTCACATACCGATTCAAGAAATCCTTTTTTCTCGCTTCACCAGCTCTTAACAGCGCTCTGAATTATCGACATGTTGTTGTTTTTGGTCTGGTGTGAGTAAATGCGGCGCCCACTTCGAAAGTAACTGATGCATGCTCAAATTTTCGAGTAAAATTGTAAACACAACCTTCTGATATATTTAAGGTGTCAGCTACCTCACGCAACTTCCTTTTACGGTCTTCCAAAACTATTTTGTGGACCTTTTTATGTTTTTCGGAACAACTGTCAATTTTAGGTGACCAGAGCGTTCAGCATCATCGATGTTTGTTCGACATCGTTCAAATCCAGCATACGAGTCAATAATAGATTATTTCTCTAGTGTAGGATCTCCATAACGCTTATCAAACCACTATCTATTTAGCATCAACAGTATTTTCCCCTTCAAAAAACAATGTTTAATCAATACACGAAATTCTTTTTTATCCACTGTTTTGAAAATTACAAAACTGGGGTCACTAAAACTTCTGTAGCCTGTGAACTAATAGTCAGAACGTCATGAAATTTTGACACGTTTCGATTAAAGGTTGGTACTATCTAGTAATTACATGGGTCTGTCTGTATTGCCATATATGTCTCACTTATTGAGTGGTGGCATTATATGATACATTTATTAACAAATGGAAATATTTTATTCAGAGTATTGTAATTGTTAGCATATGTATATGCTTTTAAAGTAAAAATATTATTTTCTAATTTAAAAAATAAAACCTATTTTTTGTTGTTGATCTATGTGAGTAGAATTTCCTATGAAAATATCTTCACATTTGCTTTTAATCCCCCTAAGTCTCAAAACTTTAAATTAAATGCCTTCCAAAAAAGTTTGCTGCTCTCTGGTGTAGAATATTAGGTTATTATACGTTAAAGGAACTGAGACTATATGTACATATAGAACATGATGTTACGGTAGATGACCGTTCTTGTTGCGAGACAGAGTTTAAAATTACGCGGTCCTTTACCATATTGTATTTCGTGCGAATCTGTTATGACTTTGATTCAAACCCAACTACGTTGACTTATGAAATTTATCTTTTGCATATCCTTTTATCAATATAATAACTTAGGAGATAAACAGTCTTTTAAGCAATATAAGAAAAGTTCTTGATGAATTTGAGATATTACAGAATAATATACGCTCAGGAATATTGAGAATTGCGCACCAAGAAGGAAACAAAGCTACAATTTTGAAACTTTGCAAATAAATTGAATGATGTCTGATATGAAAATGATCCAAGTTTGGTAATAATGTGCATGACCACACACGCTGCAGTAGCGGTGCAATCAGGATGTTGGTCCTATATAAACCGGCACATAGAGGAACATTCATAAACGAAACTATTGCATTCCGACTCTAGGATGACTTTAGTAAGCAAAAAATGTCAAGTAGAAGTGGGAGAAAACATTTCGCACAGTTAAGCCAGTTTGAGAGAGGCCTGATCATCAGTATGAAACCAGAACTAGCCGACGCGCAGTATTGCTCTCCAGTCGATCGTTCGGAATGTGTCACCAGAACATATTGGGAACAGTGGAGACGAGATGTTAGCTTCGTGTGGAGAACCGGGTCTGGAGTGAGTAGGAAAACGAAGAGGCGAGAAGGTCGAGGGAACGTGCGGCAAGCCTTAGTGGATCCCACAGTCACTCGGTCCACGATTCAGTAAAATGAAGGGTTACCAGTTGTTCCACAAACTATTTCCAGGTACCTTGCGGAAGCAAATCCCAGCGCCATTTTCGTGTTACTGCCTTTAACACCGAAACATCGGCGACATCGTCTACACTGGTACTAAGTCAGAGTGACTTGGAATGCCACAGAGTGGTGTTTAGTGCTGAATCGCAGTTATAGATGATAACCGCATTACAATGATAACCGCATGCGAGTGTGCAGGCGTTTAGATCACTCAGTCCTTCACTCTTGGTGCGCTATTTTCATGCTTCCTGAGTGTACATAGCCATTTTCTTTTCCTGAGTCATTCTTCAAACACGAAGGAAATTTTAAAAAATTTATCGAATATATAACAATCTAGCATTTTCATATCGATTCTCTAATTTAATAATGCCATTTTTACAAAACGATTCGTTGAACTCCTCAAAATACCCATTTATAGTATCAATAACGTCTTCGCTGCTTGAAAATCTTTGTCCTCTAAACCATTTTTTGAGGTAAGGGTGGTAGTTGCTAGATCCTAAATATGGTAAATACGGTAGATGAGCAAGCAATTCAAATTTTAATTCCTTGACTTTGGCCATTATTTCCGTTAACAAATGTTCTGGAGTATTGTCATAGCAAAACAATATTTTTTTTTCCCGCTAGATGTGTTCATTTTATCTTAACCTTGTCTTTAAAAAGCTGCTGTGAGTGTGCGTAATATTCACCATTGATGATTTTACCCGTTTCAAGATAATCAAAGAATATAATTCTTTTTACATCCCAGAAAACAAACGCCATAATCTTGTTCGCTGATAAAGCAGTGTTGGGGTCGTTTATTAGCCTCTATCTGTTATTTTGACTGCTTGTTTACTTTCAGGAGTGCAGAGAGAGATCCAAGTCTCCTCCATAGTTATAAACTGACGCAAAAATTCATTGTTTTTCGGCTTATGGAGCGCTAAATTCTCAGTTAAAATAGTTTTCCTATTAAATTTTTGCTCTGGTGTTGATAAACGTGGCACCCACTTCGCACAGAGCTTCTGCATGCCTAAAATGTCATGTAAAATATTACCTATACATTCTTTTGATATTTTAATGATTTCAATTCTATCGGTAAGATTTAACTTACGGTCTGCCAGCACGATTTTACTGATGTTTTTTTATAATTTTGAGAGTCGTCACCTCAACAGGAAGTCCAGAGCATGGTTCCTCTTCCGTACTGCTTTTTCAAGTTCAGAAACTCAATGTTTTTTCTTTCAATATGACGGAAAAGAGTTTCATAGTGTTCAATCCATTTCTGTTCGATCTGAAGCGGGGCCTATCTTTTCAAATAGAAGCATTTTATAAACAGCTCGTTTTTCCAATTTGTCTGTTTTCATGAAAGCGGTTCTATATGTCTTATTTAAAACTCTGTCAAACGTTTCCTAATCAAGCAATCGTTCTGAAATTTTATATATGTGCCAATAAAGATTAGCACTATAGATTACCAATGAGTCATTAGAATGCTGGCGTCATCTCTAGGTTAGGCCGAAGATTTATCAGTTCATCATAGCATATTAAACATAGTTTGAAAAATAGCTCTGTGGTTATTTAACTTGAGATTTTAATATTTTTTCTTTCATTTTTTTTAATCAAACTTCTTCTAATCTTCTTTTATATTAAATTTATTCAATATTTCATATTTATGAGCATTTATCGTATTGAATATTTTGAACACATGCATACACAAAAATAACTCATTTTTCACGATGGTCTGATTTTCCTGTAATGAGTTTCTGTATAATAACACAATTATATTAAATTATATTTTTATCACGTGTTCGCAAATTATTTGCTAAATCACATGAAGGAATTATCATATTAAGATGCAATTTCTATATGAACAAATATGAACTATTCCTTTACAGAAAACTAAGAAATCCCCTCCCCCCCGATATAGTGTGTTGGAAATCACTTACATAACACAATAGCCTCAGATGTTTTTCCATTTTCGTATGAGATATCGTATTAATATCTTACGTAATACATACCAAGACCATTCATTAATTTAATTCCCTAAATAGTTTTTTTCTTACATTCCTAGAATGAAATGAGGATTTCATGAGAAACATAAGAATAATTTCTATTTTTATCCATGATATTTTTAGGAGTAAAGAACAATATATGTATTCTTCTTCTTTCCTTTATTTTCTTTATGAAATATAATGAGGTTATTAACCTGTCAGATAATTCATCTGAATTACTTTAACTCTTTATAAAACCGTGGAAAATACTGAGTATTTATAAAAGAATATGCCAACTATGAAGAGCTACAATTTCAAAATAAAGGAAGCATTAAATTCAAAGTAAAGCTTTAGAGTTTATGTAATTATTAATGTTCATTGCGACCACACACACACACACCACCAGATATATGAACGATATATTCAGTCGAAAATCGAATTCATACCGCATTCTTTTTAGCATGTTCTGTGTTACAGTTTGTATGGTTGTTATTATTTGCGTTATTCGTCGGTAAGTGCCAGGAAAACACTTCATCTAGTAAGTAGTCCCAAAGAAAAACAAATCGCGGAGATGAAATTTCGGTTTCTTGGCGACCAGCTCCCCGACACCAATCCACTGTATCGTACCACTGGATATTGTTCATGCATCTGATGATAGGCATTGATTGTAGATTTACGTTGCACTAAGAAGCAACACAACGGCTATTGGCGACAGACCTCGTAATTTTGAACCATATCGAGGGACGTGGACGACATCTGAGCTGGCACTTCCCTCTCTAAATTTCAAACTATGCTAATGGCAAGATTTAGTGCATCAGCCCCACTACACGGCAAGTCTTAAGTGAAATCAGGACTCGAATCACCAATTCGACGGAAGCAGTGCCATCCGTGAGTTCTAGACCACGACCACGTGGTTATCTGGTAGTAGTAATATTTAATGTTTATAATTTTACTTATATATATATAGGGAGTCCACTTAAGTTCTGCATATATATATATATATATATATATATATAAATGATATACTTAATTTAATTTGTCCAGAAAGGATGTGACTTCTTTAGTTTTGCAATTATAGTTCTTCAAAATTGGGATATTTTTTCGTGAAGACCCTGAAAACTTAACACCATCTAAGATATGAGAACAGGATATTTTGTGATAAGAAAACAAGATACATTTTCTCAGCTTGCAGTGTCCCATTATGTGTTCATCCCTTTTTTTCAGAAATTTCATGGAAAGTGATAAGCACAAATTCTTAATTGCATCATCATTTGTGAATATAAAAAATGAACTTACAAATTGTTTTGCATTTTGTAATATTTATAAAATATTTTTATAAATATCATGTAATCCAACAATAAAAAAAAGCATGAATTTTGAGTCCTTCCTCTGATTAGCACCCAATCGTTGTAAATAATCATATTTCTCCTCCAAAAAGAGTCTTAAAAATAAAAATTTTTTTATCTAATAAGGTAAATGAATTTGTTTTCTTTATTCATTTACATCACAAAAAAATTAATACTCGTATATAATTACTAGAAAAAAAAGTGGCACTATAATGGTTGAACATTTTCAACACATTTTTTTTTAAAAAAATCAGCTCATAATTAAAATTCTTTCTTTTTTCTCTCCCACGTTCTTAACCTTTTTTCTATTAATTCTTCAGCATCGATGCAAATTAAAAATACGTTAAAAAATTTCAGGTCTGGAAGTGAAATGTGTTTGTGTGACAATATATCCTTAGGTTTCCCATTCTTCTTTAAAAAATCTTAGATTCGAGACTTATAAATCAGAGCTTTCGATCAATAATTTGTTTTGTATTATCATCTTAGTCTTCTAAAAGATGACTCATCTAGTCTTAAAGAAACAAAGCTTGCAGCATTTATCTACCATTAGACATAACAAAATTAAGAAAACCAATGAACGTTCTCATAGCCTTTTTTGGTCTACAAAAGAACGTGTCGTATGATTTGTTCATGTGTTATTTGATTTATCAGAAACGTCTGTATATCAGCTGTCCTCAACTTTTTTTTTGTACCAGAAACTGGCTGAAGTTTCGACGAATGAGGTTTGCAAGCAATTTAATTTCATTGCTTTTATTACTGTTACCGCGTATAATGTAAAGATCAGATGTGCAGTGTGTGTGTGCGTGTGTGTGAAATATTTTTAGAACTCACCTCCTGCTGTAGAGTTCGAAACAGTAAAGACAATAGAGTCTGTACTTCCCCTGGAAATTTCGGATTAATTTTTCTACATTCTCCTTGATGAAAATACATTAATTATGTTCAAAAATTTTTGACAAATAGTATATTTTCTAGAATAGTATTTTCTCAATAAAAATTAGTCGATCTTGAGAATTAATAACCACATACAGAACTAAAACTATTTCGAGTGCTATAGGTAACTCTTCTCCTCATGAATTTTTAACGAAATTACTAAGAATTTGTTGTTATTTCCTTAACCTATCTAATCTAAATTTACGTGTAATTAAACTGATTATTATAATCAGCGTATTAACTTCTGTTATTTAAATTGGACATCCTACCAAAAGTTTCAGTTACCGAGTGAGTTTCAGTTGGGTTCCTACTGACCGGCTCGCGGCCGGTGGTTTTAGTCGAGATGTAAGTTCGAGCCCTGATGTCACTGAGGACCCATCGTGTAGCCAGGACTGCTGATTTACTTTAAACCTGTAGTCCACGTCACTTGACCGAGGTTCAAAATTATCAGGTCCGCCACCAATAGCCCTCGTGTTGCTTCTCAGTGCAACGTTAATTAACAATCATTCACTTCTACTGTTCTTAGCAAATTTATTAATTCGGTGTCAGTCTTAAAATGATCGTTTCGAATTACTTAAAGCCTGTTATTTTAACTTTCATGATATAAATAAATTTTTAACTATCTATTGTCGTACAAAAAAATTATATACAGGAGACTCAGTAAGGTCTTGCACCTTAAGGGGGAAATGGCTATTGTCTAGGTATGGTGAAGAGGCTATGTGATCATAGTGACTATTAGGTACTCAAAGTGTCGGTTCTAGCGCCACTTGGCGGCAAACGGCGTAGTTAGAATTTGATTCTCAAAAACGGAAATAGATAACGAAAGAAGTTAACAACTAAATCGTAGAGCGTCCTCGATTAAATGTGAAAAGACACCTTGCGCATAATAATGCTTTTAACAGAATATGTAAATTGTGCATTTGTTAACGATTTCCCAAACATACAATGTTAAAAAAAAGGGGGGAAATGATAAGACAAACTTTACTCGCGTTGAAATGTACATTCGACGGAATACCCATTATTGTGAGCTTAGAAATCCTACCTGCCCCGTTCAAGTTCGGCATTAAGTATCCAGGTTAATTAATGCTGGGAGCGAAATTTTCAATTATAGGATAATAGGCTCTGCATTTTACGAGAACAAGTTAACTGAAGCACGATACTTGGGGTTTATATAGGACGTAATATCCGATTTTGTTGAGAATCTATCACTGCTTGGGTTTCAACATGATGGTGGCCCTCCGCCTAAGACATCAAAAGTAAAGCAGTACTTGGTGGAGACATTCCAGCATCAAATGATCGTGTATGGTAGTTGCATAGAATAGCCTCTATGCTCTCCTATTCTGATTCAATTGTAGTTTTTTTTTCCTAGGGGAAACGTCTCAAACAGTAGGTATATGATACCCTACCACAAATACTTCAGGACCTTAGTGACATGATACTGTTTCTAGTGTTTCACCAGATATGCTACAAAATATGCAGCACGCAATAAAAAGAATCTAGATGTGCCTTGAAGTTGACGGATATTGAACACCGAAAATAAAGGTCTCTGCTGATAACTGTTTCTCCCTTCTAACGCTTTTCGTGATGCAATAAAAGTAAAATTACTGGAAATAGTTAAACTGTTTAGCTTTTTACACATTATTGACAAGCATTTTACGCATTTTGTTCTTAGAGCTATTGAGCGCAAAATGTCTTTCGTATTGAATTGAGGTCGCTCTATAAACTTTGTAACGAACTTTAACTCCGCATCTCTTATCCGTTTTAGAGTTATGAACGCTAACCCTCCTATTTACCGCCAGGTGGCGCTATAATCGAACACATTCTGTAAACATAGACATACCGTTTAAAGCAATAATTATCACCGTTCTCAAGTGAAGATGGGGTGTAGGACTTAAGTGGGCTCCCTAAATATGTAACTTTTTTCACAGACTATTTTTAAAAAAGGAATATTAAAAATAGCAAATTCATGCACATATTTTATGAAATCGCTTTCTACGTGACAAATGACCATTTATATCTTCCTTTAACCTATTAAGGCATCAATACAGGGAACAGGGATTTTCTCTTGATATTCAAAAAAAAAACGAGAAGTGTATAATTAATTTCGACTTTTTTTCAACAGTTCCCATTTAATC
>BMAW01019319.1:186820-223656 GCA_019974015.1 Nephila pilipes
GGCCTTACTCAGTTCAACAGAGGGCGCACTATTGTTCGGATATCATTGAGTAGTGCAAACAGGGTACATAATTACTTCTTCTCTAGGTTACTTTATTCCACAATAACTTGGTGTTATGTAATAAGATTTCGCGTTTCCATTTCTAATAATTGATTGATTGTTTTTTTAACGTTGCGCTTGAAAATAACATCAGGACTATATTGGCAACGGATCTCGTGATTTTGAACGATGACTAAGTGATGAAGACCACAACTGAGTTGGCACCCCACTCTCCTAGTCTCCACACCATGTCTAAGAAAGGAGCCAATAAAAATTTAAAGTGCAATAGCCCCACTAACATAACATCACATAACAAGAACCCACGACTCCACGAGATTGCGACCTAACTAATTTTTACTATGATGGCCTCCGTAAATTTAAGAAACGATGGCAGAAATTTACAACTGTTGATGGTGACTATGTATAAAAGTTTTCTATTAATTTTCTTATAATAATTAAAATACCCCTAGATAATTATTAAAATTTTGCGATGCTGCGGATTCCTTCAATCTACGGCTCCCTGAAACAAACAAATCAACAATATTAACTATAGTTTATAACATTATGCATGTAAAGATAAATTATTCTCATAATTTTATCCACATATATCTCGATTGCTTCTTAGTAATAATTAAAATTTTACTACACCCCATCCTGCAAGCGAAACTTTTTTAAAATGATTTTTTCTGAAATACTACTTACCAAAATTAAATCAATGTTATTTTTTTTATGCACCCCTTTAAGATTTACTCGTTTCTCCCCGTTCTCATTTTTTTTAAAAAAATTTTTTAATTAGTTTAGTTAACGTCGCACTAGAAGCAACACGAGGGCTATTGGCGACGGACCTCGTAACTTTGAACCACGATCAAGTGACGAGGACGACACCTGAGCTGGCACCCCCCTCTCCTAACATCCACACCACGCCCACGGGAGGACTTTGGGCCCCGAACAGATTTAACGTGCATTAGCCCCGGCTACACGGCGGGTCTTTGGCGGCCAAGGATCGAACCCGCGACTGAGCGAAAACCGCCGGCCGCTAGTCCACGACCTTGACCACTAGGCTACCGTGGCCCCAAAATTTAATTAGTAGAACGTGTAAGAAAGTAAACGTAGAACTTATAAAAAACCAATTACGCATAAATTTCTCTTTAATTTATTCGACAAAAATGTATTTTTCATCCTAAACCCACCTTGAAGGATCTGAATAAATAATAATCCTAAGGTGCTAACTCTGGTTAATAGGGTAAATGTTTGAGGATGTTCAATGAAGTTTCTTGAATTTTTTGTGCATCAGCTGTGGGAGGTCAGGGCCAGCCGTCTGGGGGGGGGGAGAGAGAGGGGGTACGGTGGATGCTATGTATCGAGGCGCTGCGACTGAGGGAGCCCCAATATGATCAAGAACTAAAATAATGTGCTCTTGCACATGAAAAATTGACAATATTAATATCGTTGTCGTAAAGTTCATTGTTATCGAAAAAAAAACTATTTTTGCAGTAAATCTATGAATTTCGACAATCTTCTCGCTTTAATTCTTGATGATGTGAATGTTAGTTTCGTTCAGTTAATTCTCTGAACTCCCGACTATATCCCAACCTAAGCTGAACTTTTTAATCAATCATTTGTGCAGAAATCTTAAATGCACTTGCTGTATTAAGCATCGAAAAAGAAATTGCTAGAAATTGTAATTTTTCAGAAGTAATTAATGTATTAGCAAAAACAATCACTCATTAAATAAACATGAATTAATAATATATTTTCATGTTTGCAATTTTGTTTATTTTACAAAAAATTTAGGGCACCAAAAGGTTTCTTGCACTCAAGCCTCTTTATAGAGAAAGCCGACTCTGGGTGGGGTCTTGCATTGTCCTGGAAAAGGAGAACATTTAAAATTACATTGAAATGTCGTTTGGATAGATATGGGACTTCAACCTTCTAAAAAATTCACAACAGCATACTGAATTAATTGCAAGTCGGTCATGAAGAAATTCAAGTTGCACAATGTGAATTCCAAAATACAGTGGCGATAACTTCTTAGAAAACCGAGTATTTGCTTTTAATAGAGCAGTTTCACTTTTTGTGCGCCAATTATACTGGACCAGTTTGTTTTTGCGGGAATAATGAACTATTAAATAAGTGAATATAATAAAAGAATAAAAATCTAACTATTTACTTCGTTTCTCCTATTTTAAAAAAAGTATTTTAAAGATTTTTATTAAACAGAAATATTTTTAGACATCTGTAAAGAATATTTTTATATATTTTCTAAATTCCCCAAAAGAAGGATTAAGTTATTCAAAATTTTACTAATTTATATTTTTCCGGCCATTCTGAATTCGTGGTTAATATTTTGATATTATTATTTATATTTAATCCTAGATTACTGTACAAATTCAATTGCTTTAAAGGCCATTACATAAATATAATAACTTTATATATATGAGAGAAATATTTAGAAATTGCATACAAAATTAAAATTGCTTTCATGAATTCAAAAATATGACAGTCTTAGAAACCTTATAGAATTTTTAAAAAAATATAATATTTAAAATCTAAATTAATTTCGTTTTTTTACTACATAAATTTCTGCGAAAAATTTTCTTTTGCTGATAAAAAAATTAATAATTTCAATAAATCTGAATTTTTTTTTTCATTAAGTTATAAAAAGTAATAGTATTTAGAAATGTTTACTCATAACAATTGGTTAAATTAATTAAAAAGAAATCCAGTTTCAAAAAACAGTTATGTAATTTTTGACAAATTATGTAGCATTTTATTAATTGCAAACATTAACGAAAAGGTTGATCCGTTAAAAGCATATTCTACATTGAGGCTTTTGCAATTTCCAAGTGTCAACTAAAGGCAAATATTTTTAATTACTAGCTATGATATATTTTGAAACAAAACTGCCCTATATAAAAAAAATAACTTAACAACGTGGGAAGTTGTTAACATTAGTTCATTCGGAAGTAAGTTACTTTCTTGTCGTTTTGGCAGTTTTTCAAGCAACAGTATGTATAACAATGTAAATTATCTCTAGCAACTTTAACAACAATTAATTAAGCAATTTGAATGCACAATTAATTAAACAACATTAACTAATCTTTTTTCCGGATAAGTTTAAAGTAATGAACTGGAACAATCAAAGTACAATCTTAGTAAAAATAAAAGCCTCGGAAAACACGCGGTGAACTATCTTATATTCCAGGAACCCTGTATTGGAAAAACAAACTGCTTGGTATAACATTCTAAAAAAGACATTGAGATTGTCGGTTAGAACGTGTTACAGGTTAAAAATAAATCTAAGTGATGTTGGGGGGAAAAAGCGGTATAAAGTAGGAACAAAATACTTTCGTCTCTACAGAATTGATGTCTATCGAAATTTCGACGAAGAAAAACAAAGCGTGCAGTGAATCTATTTTACTATAATTAAAACCAGTTACTTTAATGAATGAGTAACCCTATTGCATGTGATTCTTTCGGTGAAGAGAAAGAATAGTTCTTCCCGAACGGTGTTTCTGTTTGAATTGCAAACGACAGATCTTTGACCACTCTCCAATCTCAACATTCCAAACTATGCCAGTGACGAAAAGGTTCCTTTTTTTTTTTCTAAACTTTTTTTTGGAACAAGGAATTCGGGGAAAGCACTTCTCGGTGCTTGCCAAAATGTTCCCTCCGTTTTCGGACTTGTTACTTTCAGACATTTATCGAATTAATCAAGACCCCCCCCCTTCCCCTTCGGTATCCCTTTTTGGAAATGACTCATTCTTCCCGAATGAAATTCGGGTTCTCGAATTACTGTTTCCTGGAATCCTTGAATGCTACCTTATCTCTTTGTGTTGCGTCTTTAAGGACGTAAGATGTGGCCTTCATCCAACAAAAACAGAATAAAACAATCTAAGTCTTATGTCATGCATCCGAAGTTAAAGCGTAGACGAGATAGGAGCTGTTGCATAACTGGTGAGGTTATGTTTACAAACAGCTCGGTGCTTAATATCACCATGGTCGTTGCGGTTTAACTTAATATGCCATACCTTGCTTCGGTCATACAATGGAGATGAATTGTGTAGGTGGAAATCTCTCTCTCTAATGGAGGAACCTAGCCGTAAAGCCTGCACTAGCCATAATTGTATACTTTACCGTGTAACACCCTGAAATAAATTATGATCCTCTTAAGATGTTAGAATATGAATAGTTCTACGCTTTGAGTGAGAGAAACATTGTCGATTATTGTATGCGGCTACCCAAAAATCACCGTTTTCGTGAAAATTTTCGAAAGTTTCTTTATTACTTCTTATTACAGCCCACATATTTACGATTTCAAAAATAGTTTGCATTTGTTTCTAGGGTAGTTAGTTAATGCATTAATGTTAGTATATAATTTTTTTAAGAAACATTAAAATCTTTATTTGCATTTTCTGAAAAACTGCGGCTTTAATTTTCTTTTTCTAACTAAAAATCTCATTTTTTAAAAAGTATTTCATACATTCAAATGAAATTTTACCTCAATGTTCTGTACACCTCTAGGTATGTTGTGAATCTCAAACATAGCTTTTAGGCATATAACTGTTTATTTTGGAGCTATTTTTATTTAAAAAAGTGATGTATTAATTTCTCAAAATCATGTTGTGTTTATAAGTTTCGGTATAATTCGGTAAGTTTAAGAGATAATTGCCTTTTTTTCTGCTTCAAAACACAGATATATGTATATTAAATATATTGCTGAAACAAAAAAGTGAAACATTTTGATTAGAATTTGTTGTATGAACTTTAGCGTAAAATGTTAATTTTTACTAAATTCTAAACAAACATGGTCAAAATTTGAAAAATAGAAATAAGTTCACTAAAATCATTTTTTTTTGAGTTTACAATTTTATATACCATTGTAACTAAAAACGTAAGTGTTTCCCAAAAAGTTATTATTTTTTTTAAAAAAAAAAAAGCTCCCCGAAGGTAGGTACGTACTTTAAATCAGGGTATATTACTGATGAATAAAAGCACAATTGATGTGTAAATTGAAAATTTGCGAATTTTATCAGTATAATTAGAGTTTAAAACATGATTCTTACAGCCTAGAGTTAACGTTCAAACTATGGGAGCGATTACAGAAAATGACTTTTTCATCATTACGAAGGCTTAAGCAATGAGAGAAAAAGTAAAATAAAAATTAGAAAACGTTACAAACCTTACATAAATTTCCATCTGTAACGTGCTGTAGAATGATATTAAACGTACTCAATTGAAATTAACTAACTTTATTGAAATTAACTAATTGAATTAACTTTAACTAACATGGAAATGTTTATTAATTGAATGCTTAGTAATTTAAAATATCAGTTCATCTTAGACATGTAATTTAAGTGTTTGGGTATAGTAACATCGTTTTCGTTAAAAATTAAACTGATAAGGAAACAGTACTATTTAATTATTTTTAAGACATACATATACATTCTTCTCTTTGGATAAATATATATACTTAAAAACCCTGAATATTTCGATGTTTTATATGAATATTTATCACTATTATGAATATATATTCTGCTAACTGTTAAGGCATAATTTACAGTGCTGTTAACAAAACTACTGTTGTTATCTGTTAACAAAATTTTCGAAAAAAAAAATCTTTAGCAATTCTCTAGCCTATTAAAGTTAAAATTAAGTCATCGAAAGGCATAAAACTCGAGGTGTATCCACGGTGGCCTTGTGGTCCCTGTCTCGAACTCGCGGCCGGCGTCGTTTTTCTCGAGTCGTGGTCTCGAGCCCTGAAGTCACAAAAGACCAGCCGTATAGGAGCCTGATGCATTTTAAATCTAGATGAGGTTCTAAGCCATCCCTTGACGGGATGTGGAAGTTTGGAGAGGAAGGTACCAGCTCAGATGTCGTTCTCGTCACAAAAGAGATGTTCAATATTATGAAGACAGTGTATCGGTTAAAATATACCTTGAATTAAAAACTTTTCCCATTGAATATAATAAGGTACATACTTATATAGAAAGAGACCTTATTATATTTAACATAGAAGTTTTCCTATTGAATATAATAAGGTCCATATATATATATATATATATATATATATATATATAATACATTTAATAGCGTTAGTTTTACTAAGTAAGTTAAATTATTATTTTTTAAATAATCACCTTTTAATTATAACATTTATAGTTATATATTATAACATTAAAGCACAAGATTTCATTATGTTATGTTTGGAAGTCAATGTTATTTTGAAACACAATTTTTTTCAGAAAATTGAAAATTTTCTGTCCCATTTTGTATGGGAATTCCCGATAGTATATTAAAAAGTTTAAAGTTTGTATATTATACTTCGGTAACTTCTAAAATTTTAAATTTATATCTTCCAAATGTTTTCTAATGAACTTTTAAAAATATATTTCTGGTGTACGTGAGCGAAATTTTTTTTAGTCAGCTCTTAAAATTTCATAACATGTAAATTTACTACCAAAATATAAAACATAAACTTTATATGCATCATTTTCAATGAATTTTATTTGTTTGAAAATCGAAAGCTCCTTTATTGCTAATACGTAGGAAAGTACTTTATTGAACAAACCCTCAAATACTAGATTTGCTGAAACTCGAACAAATATTGAATTTCATAGAATTTTTATTGAAATCTTAACTTTTTAATTCCGTCAATTATTGCCTATATTACACCACAAGTATTTTTTTGAAAAAATACAATAATAATACCTAACCTAAGATTTGAGGATATACGAGTAAAAATTAAATTACTCGTAGATGTTTTACACAGCATATGAACCATTTAAAAGCTGAGAAATATATATTTAGAAAATGGTGAAAATTTATTCCAGAAGCGTTATTTTTTTTCTTTTTAAATTTGTAAAAGGATATCGACATTGAAGTTTTGCAAGACATTATCCGTACACTTTTTTTATATGAATAAAAATCTAAATAAATGTTGATGCATTATTTTTATCATTAATTTTATTCAAATAAAGACTGGATTATATTCCTTTTAAAGCGAGTCCGTTTTGTTTCATTAACAGGCGGAAATGAAATCAGAGGAGGAAAGAAAAATATCACTGACATACTTAATCATTTCTGCTCTTCTTTCATTTCCAATTTCTGCAAGTTATTTTTTACAATAATTAAACAGACGACTTACTTTAAAACTCCTTAGTAGAAAATATTACACATGCCATTACAATTGCGCTTGATAGAACAGTTTTTCATTTCGAATTTTTGGATAGTTAAAAGGGTTTATGGGTTACCGAAAACTAATTGTTTTGGAGAATTTGTGTGTTTCCAAAATATAAAGAAAGTTTCTTTAAATACTTTGATCCACTGAATATCTTATAAATCTCTGATATTGTTCTCTTCCTTCATTGAAATTAATTTAATTACAATAATGATTGATTTTTTTTATTTGAAAAAAAATCATAAATTTTCTCTATTTTCAGTAATTCTTTAAAAAAAATTTTAATTTAAATTTCTCATTTGCTTTTTAGTATTATGCTTTGTATAAAAGTACTAAAAAAATGAAATTTGCTTTGCTAATTTCATTTTAATATGTGCTAACGTTTTTTTTTTCTTTTAAGTTCTCGAAAAAGTAGAATTATTCAAAGTGAATATTAATTGGCGTAAAGCAAGCGCCCTCCATAGATGCAGTTACTATCAAGAAAAGAAAATACCTTCTTAAAATTCCCAATGCATTTTAATTTTCCCTAGCAAAACATTTTAAAGTACAAAAACATTGCCAATGTTAACAACAAAAAGAATAAAAACAGACGATCTTGCCATAAAAGTCAACTGTTTCATTAATTTTAAATTAAGAACAAATGATAAGTTATTAAAGTAGATAATGATATTTCTTCGAATATTAAAATAAAAACAGATAATAAAGTATTAAATGAAATATATCTTAGCAATGTAAATATACCTTAAGCAAACTAAATGTAATTAGTATAACCATAATGCATTATAATGTAATTCTTTTGGATTTAATACCCTTTATCCTTTATTTTATACTTACGCATTTTTGTTGATACCATTTTCTCAAAACATGTTAGCACATATTAAAAATGTTGCAATTGTTTCACTCCTGTAATAAACCTGAAAATCTCAAGTTCTAAAGAAAGATTATGATTTCTATTAAATTAGTTTTGACCTAACATTTTTAATATAATTCTAAGTTTTTTAAGTATGTCAGTATTGATTTCGATTTCAAATGATGGATGAAATATAATATTACATATACAGCAAATCTCATACCGAACTTTCAAAAAATTCAATTTTAAGAAAAGAATATTTACTTTACTTTCTCAAACAAGATTTCAGTTATTTTTGTCATAGTTTTAAAATACCATTTCAGTTAAAAAAATTCGAAATACATTCATATTAAAAAACAGAATATATGTGTAATTGTAAAAATAGTTCATCAATTTATTAATATATACATTTTGAGAAGATTTTCGTATAATTTTTTCAAAAATTATCACAGAAAACAATTGTAACTTAACCAGATTAACAAATAAGCCCTTTTTTACTCTAAAGTGATAAAGTTTAAATTTATTTAAACTTTAAAAAAAATTTAGGAGAATTAGGAGCAGTAATTTTCTTAAAAAATTGACAATTTTTTAAGGAATATAAAATATTTTTAACCTTTTAAATAATATTTAAAATAAATCCAGTATTAAAAACAAATAAGTAAATAATAAGATGAGATAGAACTGAAATATTTTTTAAGGAACAAGAGTTGATATAGATTTTTCACAATAGAGCCATCTCGTGATAATAAGTGAGAAAAAAGGACTTCTCCATAAATCACATACACGCATCGAGTAGCACTTTATTTAAAACAATCTATATCACATTTTAAGAATTATATTAAATTGTAATCCTTTTAATTTAAATATTTTGATAATGGTTTTATTTGTCTAAACATATATTTTTATTTTAATATTTACACAATGCTATATCTTATATTCTTATAATGTATTCACGCCAAATTTTTAATGCTATCAATCAACATCAAGAATATTTAACATTCTCCTTTTAATATAATTTTCAAAACAAAAAAAAAATAGTATAATTTTGATTTCGGTTGCATTCTCTTTTTAATGTGTCCCAATCCTTGGGGGGGGGGGTTACCTTCTTTAGGTAAGAACGGGCATCATGACCTCAATGTACTTTAGTAACTTTTGCTTATCTATGAGTTTTAGCGTCTTTGGTAAACATTGTTATGTACCCCCTGGATACCCTAGCAATGCTTCTCTATTTTGTACCGTTCTTGTCATCCAGTTTTTACCCCCCATTTCTAACGTCAAGATCAGATCACATGGTTGAGAGCAGCATTACCATATTTGAGTCTAGCGTCATAAACCTCAATTTTCACTCACTCACTTTATATGTCACATGATACTGAGTAAATATTTCAATGTTTTACTACCTGAGCCACTTATAATTCTAGGAGTTTCGAATTTTTTAATACACCTCCTGTAGACTTTGATTTCCTCATTACCTCGCGAAATGTTTCTTCATAGAATCAGGACTTAAACCCGAGTCGAAAGTAAAGTTCGCTACCGTAACAACTGAGCTACCAAGATCTCTATAAGAAAAGCGGTGATCTGATTGCTGGAAAATCTTGGAGGATCATTATTATTTTTGATGTTCATACTTTTAGCAAGCTCATGTTCATTTCCAGTGATTGTTTATGGAAATATGCTTAGAAATGAAGTGAATAGCATTTTATAGTTTAATTCATAATGGTGTCTCAAAATTAATTGAGAGTTTATAGTTGAGATTAATGACATGAGCAGAGGGTGAAATTGCATTTCGTATACTAACTAACGCGAATTTAATTTGAGGTTCATCGAAACTGTATCTAAGAGTATTGGCTGCAGTATCCTAGTGGTCATGGTCACGAACTCGCTGCCGGCGTTGCATCCGTCGAGTCGTGAGTTCTAGCCCACGTCACTAATAGCGGGGCTGGTGCAAGTAAAATCTGGTCGAGGTTCCAAGCCCTCCTTTTAGCGTGGTATGAAAGTTTGGTGTAGAGGGGACAGCTCAGGTGTCGCCCCGTCACCAATAGCCCTCGTGTTGTATCTAAGTTGGATGTTATTTAATAATCAATCAATCAAAAATGTAATTAAGGGTAGTTGTTAACTTTTGAGTTAATTTAATTGCATTTACTTTTCACTTATTTGAAATTTTTTCCAGTTTCCTGAAATTGAAGGTTTCATTTTTGTTGTTTCGCTAAAGTTAAGAACTTTATGTTAATTAATTAAATATTTTTTAAAAACCCTTCTCAGTTCTCCATTGTGTCTTATATGCGTGTTTGGCCCATATAGGATTAAATGAAACTAATAAAATAAAAGACTTGATTGAAAAGTAGTACTTCCTTGGCCATAACTGTAACAGGGTAATAGTAACATATTCATTACCATTTTTTTACAATTCTTGTTCCACTAGAAAACTCCATGTATCCATTAGGTAATTCATTATTCACTTTTTGACTTAATCCCTATTCCGTTGGGACAAAGGACGATTAGCCGGGCAAACCCCAAGAGTAGGTTTTGGGGGTTGTTTTTGACAATAGGCTTGAATCTCAGCTTTTCCTCTTATCATCCAAATGAAAGTGATGTTTTTCAAAATGCTCTTTCGTTTTTGGGAAGAGGTGAAAGTCGAAAGGTGTAATGACAACTCGTTGATTCAATCTCATCTCAGTCTGTGTTACTATATTCTTCAGTTCTCAGTAAATCAACGATACCTGGGAAGGAAAAATAAGCATATACATTACTTAGAAGATACATGTAGGTTTCAAACACAGCAAAGATTAAGAAAATCGGGAACAAAATTAAAAAAAAAAAAAAAAGGTTATGACCATGGAAGCATTACTTTTCAGTTAAAGTTTTCGTTCAGTGGACTTCATAAATCGCTATCGTTGAAATTGGTTTCCATATAAGGTCGAGTTTGTAAAATTATAGGGTTACGTTACATGTTAAATTCTACGAATTTCACATAATTTTGGTGTTGATTGAGAACTATTGATCTGTCATTCTGCCATCTAGCGTTTTTTTTTTCTTTTTGAAGATTTATTGAAGAAGAATGGCAGTTTGTACGGGAGAAAAGTAGATTTTTAACAATGCACCGTAACATTATGCCGGATATGAGATAGTAGAAAAACTATTTGTTACATGACATGAATCGAGATAGAGTTCATTTCGCATTGGTTGGGGATGCAAATAAGAGTTATGGACATTTTTATGTGCATATATTTAAAAAATGATGAAAATATTGCACCGTAGAAGGTAGTTTTGTCTTTTTAGAACCGAATAGAATATATATATAATTTTCTTAATGTTTGTATTAAAAATTATTTCTCCAAAACTTTTTAAAACGTATGTAAGACATCAAAATACACTGAACATTTTCTTCTAAATAACTTTATTTTTGTAAATTTTGTTCAATGATTTACTTTAGAATCCTGCGCACTGTAAAATACTGATTTGCGTAATAATGAAAAAAAGGGTCTAAAGTATATTTCTTTATGACTTTTAGGAAATCTTAGCAATTGCATAAAAATATGGGAATTAATGTAAATTATTAATAGTATATGATAAAAGTGTGTCAAGTTTCTACTTTATTTTATTAGGTTAAGTTGTATTGACTTGAAAAATGTTTTTTCGCCTACACGGATAATAGTTGAGAGTCTGAAAAGCCCTCAAAATTCGTACATATAATGAACGAACTTATATGAAAGCTAGGCGAGTTTGATAGTAATTACGCTCATCGTTTGATCATTGTTCAAAACTACAAGGTTTTCTGTCCTATTAGTAACAAAATTTTTCGAACAAGATTTTACTTAAAGATAGTGGATTAAAAGGTATAAAAATAATTCTTTGATTGTAAAATAATTTATGTTTTATAAAAGCTTGAGGTGCTTGACTAAGATACCTAGATAATCACTGATAAATTATCTTAGTTACTTATTTACCTATGAGATTAATAGAAGTATTAAAGTTTCAAGGTTTTATAAATTATATATTATTTTAGATTTAAAAGATTATTTTTACACCTTTTAATTCATTTTTAAATAAAAGCTTCATTTCAAAAATTTTTACTTACATTTATTTAATTCTTTTTGGTGTGGATATTGTAGTGTAAAAAGAATTTATGCGAGTTACATGTAAGTGCAAAATTTCAACCGAATTGGATGTTGTTAAGTGAATGACTGGGACACCCCCTTTCCAAGTCAGCATATTATACAACTGAACTGCCATCAGAGTTATTCGTATTTGCAAAACTTTAACTTAATCGTATGGTAAGAAATGGGTTAAAATTCGAGTACAATTGCAAGGCCAATTGCTCCTGAGTCAGTCACTGCATCCCATAGAATTGAATTACCATCGGAGTCATAAATGTATGCAAAATTTCATCCCGATGGGATGATAGGAAGAAGGTTAAAATTCGAGTACAAATTTTGAACTGAAAAGACAGACAGACATATTCGTATATTAACATGGCAAGCTAAATAAATGATTGTGAAAAAGAGAATTAATCACATATCATAATTTCCAAAAGGACATTGATCCACATATGAACATGCATTCGAATATATACTTCATCACATCGGACCAAAAAACTATTTTTAAACGATCAATGAACCATTCCATTCAATGTCCGAATCCAAAACAGGAACGATATAAAACGACAATGATTCAAGATGATAAAGCTATCTCCCCAAATGAATGTCTCACAACAACAATCGTTATCGTTGCTTATTGGGCAATGTCTCAAGCTGTTTCAAATCACAAGTCACCGAAACACACTCCGTCATACATAATGGACCACAATTATCGGGAATTACTGTCATTTTTATACGTCAGTGACCTTTACTGAACGATGATGACTGAACACGTAAGAAAACGGCTCTGCTGATAATATATATTACATAACTCTTCCCCTCCCCCCCTTCCATCACTTAGATGCTAAAAACAAGGCCAGTGTGCTTTTCTTCACTTAAGATTAGAAACAATGTTTGGGGTACTGAGGGTTATTTTGATCCGCGAAGAGTCTTCCTTGTTTATTATTTAAGATGGTGATGTTAACATCATGAATGGTTTTTTTTGTAATGATAAGATTCCTGATTATGTGACGTGACCTCCGACGGTATTGAGAGACAATGGTTTGCCTTAGGATATTCGAATGCGATAATGTTAGTTGGATTTAACTGTAATACATAGAATGATCTTATGAATATTTCCGTTTGTGAAAAAGACTGTGATGTGATCGATTTAAACGTTGTTACTGTTTGCGTGTCGATTGGAGTTTTGAAAATAAATAAGTAATACTTCTTTGAATTCAAAACAACACATTAAAATAATTATTTAAATCTAGTCTTTTCTCAGCTAGAATACTGCATCTTTCTGGTAGATTTTTAAATGAGGACCGTCGCACTTTCTATCTAAATTTAAGCTTTTCTCGCAAATATCGACATCGAAAAATGAATAAGTGGACATTTTTTAAAAAATAATGGATTTGTATTTCATAAATGTTTACTGAAATGCAAATTACACAGTGATTTTAAATCAAAATAAATATAAACTATTCACTAAAAATTACAACCAAGATAAAGACAAATTTACCCACCAAAAAAAATCTCAAAAGAAAAGAATTGAGGAAAACCTAAAATAGAGATACTGTCCCAGACATTGTACTGGGAAAAGTGTATTTAAACTAGTTTGACGGATCCAACCGTCACAACTTCAGAAATTGCATTATCATTAATGGCATAGACCAAGAGTAATCAAAATTCCACAAACGAACAGAAATTCAAATTTTGAAAAAAGGCAACAGGCCGATTGACTAACTCGACGCTGGTAATTTCCCGAGCACACTTGGTACTTTTTTTTTAACAACCCTTAATGAAGAGCTGATTTGACCCATAATCAGCTATCCAAGCCGAAGTTACCGAAACTGAACCTGGATTGGCAGTGTTTGCAGTCAGACAAGCTAATCACTACATTACGAGGCCACATATTCAATACCCCTTCTCGGTAATTCGGCGAATATTAGACTAGATTACCACCGGATTACTGGAAAATGGTTAATAATAATCCATTTAAACAGCAATATATATACATATGTATGTGTGTGTAATAATATATAATCAATAAGTAAATAAGCAAATTTCAACTTCTTAGTTCTAAGGAAAATGCTTTTGTTTTTTCAATATCGCTTGTTCATTTTTGCTGAGAGAGACAGAGAGGCAATGATAATTCATAAGCAAGAGAAGCAGCTCCGCAGTCTCAGTTACATCAGGAGAGAGCAGAATTTTTCCTTGCCTTCGTTTTAGAAGGGATTTTTCCAGATCCCGTGATGTAAGGTGTAGGTATTCTGAGGGACTTAAATGGCCTCAAAAAGCTTAGCAGGGATTATCCCTACAGGTATCCGATCATGAGAAACGCAAGTTCAGTTTTTTCTTATTAGCGCGTGATCGTATGCATTAAAGGACAATTTGGAATTGGATCAGAAACTAAGCAGGAACTCTTTACTTACATAATGAGAACAATTAAGAAATTAAGTTTTTTTCAGTGAAATTATTGCAAATTAAAGAGTTGAATCACTACACACACACACACACACACACATATATATATAAATCCGTCGTAACTAGAGAACAGAATTGTAATGTCCAGAGGGGATTAAGGGCTCAAGATAACATTATTAAAGATTGTATTAAAATTAAATCATATTGGAATATTGTTTCGTATTAAATACATTAAAATTTCAAGTTCTCAATTGGTAGGATGTGAGAAATCGGAGAATGATGCATAAAATAAATACCCATATTTTCATCTGAGAGTGGTCTAAAAATATTAGCTTAGTTGTCTAATTTTAAAATTATCTTTTACTCTAACCAAGGATGATTAAGACTCAAAACAAAAACTATAATTTTAATTTAATGGCACTTACGTGCCTTAATTTTTCCAGTTAGGGTATTTCTAAGATCAAAAGATTAAAATGGATAACATATCACTTTTATTTTTTCTCTATCATGTACTGAATATAGTTTCGAATCTAATATTGTTTTATTTGAAAATATAATGATCAAAAGATCATTATATTTCTTGATTTGTCCTTTAGATATCAAGCAAAGCATATGAATAGATTTCTTCAATTTTAAAAGCAGTTTCAAAACCATACACAGAGTAATCAAAATATACAGATAGACGATACAATAAAAAAATACGAATACAATCTCGTTTCAATTCCTTTCACCCAAAGCATCGATAATTAATAAGTAGTCAGTGAACAACTTTAAAAAAAACTGCAAAGAATGTAGAATGTTACTGAAGATGAGAAAGAATACCCAATGCCAACTCAATAGACGATTTCAATACGTGCCGATCAAATATTCACGAGATTTTATTAAAAGATCTTTTCTGAAATACCAAAATTATACCAACGTTATTTTTCTATGTATTCTTCTTTAAGATCTACGCTTTTTGTTCTTACGCATTGGAAGTTTTCTTATTCCCTGTATGATGTAGAGAAGTCGGATGGATGTATATGGAGTCAGTTACACACTATCTGTTTCATCATTCAAGGAAAATATTATGGAAAATGTATGTATGCTCTTTCTTTCACTTTTTTCAGAGGTCGATACAAATTGTAGTCCACAGATACTAAATGCAAACTATAGGGATTATGTTCGAGTGTCGTCCAATAAAAGTTTCTTTAATTCTTCTTATGTTACACCAATTGTGTAGGGTCGCATTGTGCTGGAGGAGAACACTGCAAATTACAAAGAAACGTCTTTTGAATCTAAATGCTGTTTCAATCTTCTCCAAATACTTACAGTAGTGTACTGCATGAATTGTACATCTGTCATGAAGAAGTGAATTCCAAAAAAGACAACAGCAAACAAATGAGTTTTTGCTTTTAGTGGCATTCCATCATAGACTACTTCATTATTTAGGAGCTAGCGACGAAAAATATTAATGTATAAAGAATAAAACGATTATTTAGACTTTAAATGACATCATAGTTAATGTGGTAATATATAACAAAATTATATTCATATTAAAAATAATCGCTTATATTTGATCTACACACACCTTCATGTAAATTCACTCTTCCGTGCAAAATTCTATTTTCATATATTCTTGAAACTGCATATAGTTGAGAATGATTTCAATGTTTTTTTTTATAAAGTTACGTCGAAATATGTTGCACCAAAACATACTCTACTAAACGAATTATAATTTGAAACTGTTATGAGTGCAATTATAATTCATTTCAGTGAAGTTTGAAATTAGATATATTATAAATTAGGATCGCAATACCAATAAAACGGTGTATCGGTACGGTGAATTTAAGCCTCAG
Source organism: Nephila pilipes (assembly GCA_019974015.1). Lineage (NCBI taxonomy): Eukaryota > Metazoa > Arthropoda > Arachnida > Araneae > Nephilidae > Nephila > Nephila pilipes. The sequence continues at coordinate 203,231 of BMAW01019319.1, forward strand.
ATTGTTTTTGCCGACATTAATTCGGTAAACAATTTACATAACTATGATACACTTTTCCACCGACATCTACAATTACGTTATCCGTGAAAGAGAGACTTAACAGATTGATCAAACAAAAACAGAAATTCAACATTTTAATCCGCCTCTGGGACACAAAAAAATAAATAAAATCAGACAACCGGAGTGTTTTAAACAAGAAGATACAAGAGGAAATTTATTTAAATAGTGTATGCAATTCTTTAATGATTATTAATCTAATAAAAGTAGAATCTGAAAGTTGTTTTTTTACGGCGGGATTATTTTATACATATTTCTTGCGGGCTTATTTTTTAAAACACGTTCCCAAATATATTACGTATAATATATTTTGAACATGTCTTCGACGTGAAATATTATTCACGTGTTACTTATTACTTGTTCTAAATTCTCGAATTTTATATGTATATTTTTATGCTCATCGAATACAATTCATTTTTATATGCTTTTGTCACAGTTTGCAAATATTGAATATAATTTTTTTTATATATTAGGAATTTTAATTTTATGCTCACGGATTAAGAAATTCTCGGTAATTTTCCCGTATACCGATTTTGCTTGAAAATTTTACCGAATTACCAGTAATTGAAAATGTCGGTGAAATTGCAATTACTAATCATAAGCCTGCATTTCAATTTTCTTATATCTGCTTTTGGAACTTTATCAAATATTTTACTAATTACGTGAAGATATTGGGGCGTTAATTTGTCATTATTCGTCTCTTGTGCTATATCTCAATCCAATATACTAAACAAAAGCCACAAAACTCTAAACTGAGGACTCACAAGACCAAACAAGCGGAATTATTTATTATCAATGCAGAATATCCAAGGTCGCTCTCTCTAGAACTTAAACCTAACTCACAACCCTAATTAATGATTCAAGTAAGAAATCCTTTGCCAGTCCACTCGTTGTTGATTTCACAACTTTCTTCGACAGTGATCACATAGATCAATGCTGTTAGGGGACCTCACATCAATCCTCAAAATTAACAGAATGATTTCAAGTGAGTAACAATGCTCTGACGGTAACTCCTTATCCTCAATCTCTCTTCCTTTTCCATTTATTGCAAATCCTTTATATATCACTATATATAAACCACCTCACTTCATTTCTATATTCCTCTTATTTACCTAATCACGTTTCATTTGGGTTGGGATGGAATTGTAATTTTATGCAATTCAATTCGATAAAAGTCCCCGAGGTTAGTGAAGAGAAAATCGCGAATAGCCCGTCACGAAGTAACTTTCAAAGCATTCATACACACACCAGAAAGTTTGATATTCTTTTTTTTGCTATTAAATGTTCCATGAAACTGGTTAGTATGGTTTAATTAATATTGTTCTAGAGCTGCAAGAAAAAGGATTATTGGTGATAGACGATGCAATTTCGAACGATTGTCAAACATCGATGACAAACTGGAATAGTTATATATAAAAATTTCATACCACGCCATGTGAGGACTTAGATTCCCAGATAAATGTTCTGTTCTGTAGTCTCAACATGACCGTCTTCGATGAGATTCGAATTCTAATCCACTGAATCCCCTTCAAACGTAAATCTCACAACAATGTAACAAGGCTATCTCGGTACGAATCTGATTCCATGTTATGTTTAAGAGAATAAGGACAAGTTTAACGTATGTTGTGTCAATATCAGTATTAATAAATAATAATAACTTAATAAGAAGCAATCGAAAATAATAATAAAAAAAAAAATCCTTTAATTTTGAAATTTGTCATGTTTTATTGCAGTACGTGAAAAGTTAACACTTTTACTATGAAGATTTCAATGCATTATAGTTTAACAATAAAAAAAACGAATTTTATTTCCAAGAAATGCTATTCAGATTAATAACCTGTCTCGTTAGTAACCACACTGGAAGTTTATGTCCAGATTCAGAAGTGATTGGTTCGATAAAATTGACTTAGACAAATACAATCACCGTTCTCAAAAGGCGTCTAAGAAGAAACAACTTTAATTGATTGATTTCTTATTAACGATGCACTTAGCAATCAATCAGTCAATCAAAGAAAACAATATGACGATTATTGGCTACGAACATCGTAATTTTGAACTTTGGTAAAGATTTGGACGAGTACGATACCTGAGCTGGCATCTCTCTCTCTCTCCGAATGTCCGCACTACGTCAAAGGGAGGACTTAGAGCATCGACAAATTGAGCGGGCATCACCCCTGTTACACAGCAGGTCTTTAGGGGCACCGGAACGCGAACAAAGCAACGCCAAGCGCGAACTCGCAACCATGAACCACTCGGTTACCGTGGCCTCAGAAACAGGTTCGAACAGAAATCTATAGAATTATCTGCTATCCATACAAAAATTATTACATACTATTTTTAAACATTTAACAAATATACCTCTTTGTTCATCAAACTTATATATCGCAATTTAAATTATAGGAATTTTTGTGTGTGTGTGTGCTCTGGTAGAATTAAAAAGAGAAAATTAAGAATTAAATGAAATAATGAGGAAATGTTGCTATAGTATCGTTTTCCCTGAAGCATGCTTCATTTTAATGGTAAAATCTGTTTTAGTAGCTTCTGATCAATACTGTGACGATGCAGAATTTCATGAATAAAAAAAATCCTCTAGTCATATCCTTTTTCGTTGATAGTTGGAAAAATCTTTTAAAGATTTCTAAATTCGTTTGCGAAGTATTCTAATATTCTTTACCAAACTGAGTATTGATTCTAGTATGAGGTGTTTTTTATACAAGAAGGCAGAGTTTTTAAGTTAATACCTGTTGTAATTATAGCTTCTATTTATTTTCCAATCGTTCCAGAATGTTTTCTAATCCTGTGGCATTTGAAGTCAGCTCTGTTGGATGAGACATTTCTTATTCTAATAATAATTTCTTATAGGGTTTCAAAGCTTCCTAATCACTTAAACAAGGATTTTTTTTTATCAAAATATATTTTTTTTTCTCCAGAAATATTTGAAGTATTTTCGAGGATTGCTATTACTATTTTTGAGTATTTGATAATCAGCTAATAGTGTTTTTTTTTGAACTAAAATAACTAAAACTGAACCGACTGAAAGCACCATCACTAAAAACTATTATAATGGATAATATTGGAAACATATGGATTATCAACTAGTACGTATTTTACCATGCGATTAGAAAAATTCACAAACAGAGCTTGACTTTATAATTATATTGAAATGCCCCACCTAAAGAAATACGATGACCTTATAACTTCAAACTATCATGAAGTAACGAGAATGATACTTGATACTTGTATTTCACTCTCTTGAATTTCACATAAAGTTTGGTTAAAGAGTAATGCCTTCATGGTCATAGCTTTTTTATTTGAGTCACTCGATTTTCAAAATTGTTGTTGTGCCTCTGAAGACAACATAAACCACAAAAAGAATTCACTGATCACTTTTTGTTATAATCTAAATCCTCTTCTACGTATTTGTGCTAAGGGGGATTAGTCAGGCAAACCCTTCGGAAACGAATTCCAATGGTTCTTGTCAACACCAGGATTTAACAGCATCATTCACTTCTTCGACAGAACAAAGGTGACGTCCCAAAAGGTGTTCTTTCATCTTTGAGAAGAGGAGATAATCGCAAGTTTCAAAATCAGGACTGGATAGACTCTCAACTCTCAGAAATTTAATGATGTTTCGCTTCTTCAACCTCATCGTGTGAGTCACCCTTTTCTTCGGTTATAAGACCACTAGTGACACTCGTAAGCAAAGAAAACAAATGAATTACATAGAGGACCTGTATAGCTTTCAGGTTCAACAAAAATTACAAAAAAATAAATAACAAATAAACAGTAAGTAACAAGTTATAGCCATGATGGTACAGCTTTTCAATCAAACCTTGTCCCATGTAAAGACTGATGAGAAGTTTCTAACACCCCACCCCCTGTTATCAATTATTTCAATTCCCATCACAAATCTTAATACTTAAAGTCAATGATAATAGTCAAGTGAAAGGAAATTCATACACAGCAGAACCAAATCAATTTATTTTTCTCCAAGTTATGAATAAGGCCGCGGTAACCTAGTGGTTAATGGCTTCGGATTCGTGGCCGATGGTTTTCGTTCAGTTGCGGGTTCGGTCCTTGGCCGCTAAAGACCCGCCGTGTAGTCGGGGCTGATACACGTTAAATCTGTCGGTGCTCAAAGTCCTCCCATTGGCGTGGTGTGGAAGTTAGAAGAGGGGGTTCCAGATTAGGTGTCGTCCTCGTCACTTGACCGTGGTTCAAAATTACGAGGTCCGTCGCCAATAGCCCTCGTGTAGCTTCTAGTGCGACGTTAATAAAAACTAAACTAAAACTAAACCAAGCTATGAATGTTTCTATTGTGATGACTATCTTGCCTGAACGTGCCTGAATTATCGTTTGAAATATGAAGTTATGTTTTAAGATTCATTCGGGTTCAGGTGAGTAGAACAACTGGAACTGAGTCTCGATTCCAGAACCCCTTTCTATCTCTTCTAAGATCCTTCTTATCGCTTTTTAGATTACAAGTGGCTGATTCCTTAGTCTCATTTTGATTCTTTATTACCATGTAACTAACTTCAAACTTTATTTTTAAAAAATTCTTCACCGCTTTTGCATGCATTTGCTCAAATCACTTCATCAAGTGTCATAATTTCAATCTGATTTACAAAAATCACGTTTCATTTATCAGCGCGAGATTCCATTTTAAACAATTCAAATTGAAGTCTCCCAAGGTTACTTGAAGGGCAAATCGCGATATAGTCCAATGTAGCACAACAATGTGACAATGTTTCCAAACAGCAGATATTCAGGAGAATGGGGACTGGAACTTCGTAAGCCATGAAGACTGTGATAGCCGTATGGAATAATGAGAACTCTGCTGCATGTTAAATTGAAATGCCTTCAAAGTCTGAGATGGCATTGAGTGAAATTCTGGCGAATGAAATACTCAACTTAGGTTACAAATCAACTTAATTTAATAGCCCGAGTTGGAACTTTGTTAACGAGTTAATTTTTTTAAGAACAATCCAGAAAGCGCGAAGAAAATGTAAACTCTTTATTTCAATATACAATATTTATCATGTACGGATAAACGTGCACTTTAGTAATTTTTAAGCTGCTTCATAATTTAATTAGGTCTTTTTCATTAAAAAATTATTTTTGGGGAAAATTATCTTCTATTTAGTAATATCTTTAGAGAAACAGACATCATTATCATGATAGGAGTGAACTGTCATAGTGATCGAAGATTTAATTCTCAATTCAGCCAATCACCGTCGTGTAGAACAACTGTAACTGTAACATTACGAGAGGGATCGTAAAGTTTTAATTATTCCTGAGTAATAACCGAGATACCTGAATAAAATTTATTCTGCGTAGTAATTGATTCTTACGTACACAATGTTGTAAATTTCAGCAATTAATGTAGATTATTGTTTTTGGTTTTAGGGAGACAAAGATTGAAGAAACCCACAGCATCATAAAGTTTTAATTATTATCCTGGGGTATCGTAAAGTTTTAATTATTACTATTAAAATAGTTGAGATAGAAACTTATTCCTTATGTTCTATTCTTAAGCCTACCCTTTACATAGTCACCAGTCAGAGTTATATATTTTCCCCAGCGTTTCTTGACCTTTTCGAATGCCATCATTGTAGAACTCAGCAGATTAAACTCTATCTTCTCTATACTGAGGCTTACTTCAATCTACGGTTTCTTGAAATCAAACAAATCAACTTTGATAACTGTAATTTACAACATTACATACATAAAGATCAAGAATTAAGCAGAATAAATTTTACGATATTTTTTAATAAATCCAATTGAAGTCCTTCAAGTTGTTGCTTGAAATAGTTTGAAAATTTGGAATAAAATACCAGCTCATACAGTATGATTCCCGTCATTAGATGCTATTTGAAATAAGGTTTATTAATAACCTATTAGTTATTACAGTGCAACGTTAATTGAACAAAACCATACTACAAAAAGAAACTTTCATTTGTACTCTGCGAATTTGTAACAATTCCCAGTGTAAAGATTGCCACTGAAATTTTGTTTCAAAAGTAATCCAGGTCGAACTTTTATATTCTAATTTTATGCTTGCACTTTATTACTGTTTCATGTTATTTTTTGAACTAGTTATTAAATTATAGCTTATAATTTAAATTACAGGCTTTCAGGAGAAATAGTAACTGCAATTTATTAAAAGTTTCAAAACGTGCTCTTTACTCAGAACATATATTTGTTTTTCATATTGAAGAATTTTCGATCGTTTTGCCACTGCAATTGAATTAATCAGACGGAGATATAATTTATACAATAGATATGTTTCACCACCATATATGCCTTGCATTTGTTACTCCTCTAGTGAGACAGAATAACTAATGTACTTGATTCTAGATAGATCAAATGTTTCAAATATTTCCGATTTGTATGAAGAAAAATCGCACATTTAAAACATCAGGAAAAAGAAGAATCAACACATAGATTTGACAATGCAGCGTTCAGAATATTTACTTAAACAACAAGTAAACAACACACAATAATAAGTTCGAATAAGCTGCATTATTTTTATTGACTAATAAAAACATCGTCCCGATAGTATAATGTAGCAAGTTCGTTAGTTTTAAAAATAAACTGTATTAATTTCCCATTGCAGTAAATTACACTTAAATGAATACTTGTTTATTTTGTTTTGATTCTCTTTCTGGTTTCTTTTCCGCATACGCAATTTATTTACTTTCGATGGAACAGTTTCAAGAAGAATGCTTTACAATCTGTTATGAAATTAAAAAATATATATGGAAATCAGGTTTCAAAATACACATTGCTGTTTAAAAATTATTTTAAGTAAACATTTTAATTGACTTTGATTACCAGGAAATGATTAATGCTATTCATTAGATCGATAAGTAGCAAATGCTCACAAGAATGAAGAAATTAATTATTTAGTTTTCTTGTAGTGAAAACAAATGTTTTGAAAATTAATGTATTTATAAAACTTTGTCCAAATGCAAGATTTTGTGATATTTTATCTCTGTTACACGCCACATTAATAAATTTACGTTATAATAGTTTCTTTTTGTCGATTGCTAAAAAACTCTTAAATTATCGTTATAAATTTTTTTTACTCAAATTATGATTTTGAAATAAATAATTTGCTATGGATAAGATAAAAAGTTCTTTTTCCTTTATATTAAAATTGCAAATTTATTTTTTGTTTTCTTGCTTAGATCTCTCTCTCTCTCTCTCTTTTCCGATGAAATATCCACGCATGATTATTTAACTGATAACCATAATTATAATTTAATTTATAATTAATTAGTGGACTGTTAGTAAAAATTCACTATAAATTATTCATCAATAAAGTTGTAAATTGTGTTTAATTTAAATCAATTTTAAATTGTTTAAAACTTGAATTCGAAAAGAAGTTTACATTGACATTTAGTTCACCATAAATAATAAGATAAATTAGCTTTATCTTATTATTTTTTGAATCAAACATATAATCATAACGTATTATAAATGTACTACACATATATTAAAGAAATCTTGGATTGTTTGTTTATTTTAATATGCCCAAATATTTAAAAAATGCTTACATCTTCAAAAACTTTTTAATTGTTTTTGAAAAAAGTTTCTAAAACATTTTCTAGGTATTTAAATTCGAAGCCTTTTAAAAGTTTTTCTAAGTTTTATTAAAATATATATTCGACAATGCATTCTAAATACGGGCATTCGAGATAATACTTCATACATTATAATAACATTAAGTTTATTTTATTGATTGTTAAAATTATGATGGTATTTTTATTTCGTCATACCTTTTATATACTCTATCGAATTAACTTTAACATATTAATTCTCTATTAATTATTAACATTGGCTATGCATTAGCGGAGTAACTCACTTTAAAATTCTGTTGATGAATCATAACGGTTCAAGAACAAATGTTTGCCTGCTTTTTAATTATCTGCAAAAATCTTACCTTTTGATATATAGTACTTTATTTTTAAAAGAAATACAGATAATTTGCGTTATTTCTTGAGTTTTTATTTTATAGTAATTTAAATAATTTTCCTTTATCCAGAAGTATAAAAAATCAATAGTAGTAGCAGAAATTATAGTTTGTGTATTGAATTATATTTAAATCATATAAGGAATTTAAAATGAAACTAAACCTTTTCACCAGTTTTTACGTATCTACCGTGCATTGTCTATCAGTAAATAAAACTTTTGAAAAATAATGCACGACTTCGTGTAATCAATTTAAATTATTTATTTATATTATAATTTTTTTTACATATATCGTTCATCTCCTCTGAAAATGCAACTGTTTTCAATTACTAATCATAATTTATTTTATATTTTTAAATACGAAATTGCTGAATTTTTTTTCTCAAACTTTTCCTGGAAATCTAGATGTACAACGTGCGCTTACCTAACGCCATCTAGGCGCAAAGGCTTAAATTTAACTAAAAATTTCTTACAATTATTTGCAACGCAAGATATTAAAATTTAAGAATACAAATATTAAATCTTAGCTTTTAAATTATCATCTTGCAATGAGATTGCTTAGGTTAATTTTAATACTTCTAATATAAGGATTAAGTTTCAAAAATAAAATACTTATTTCTCATATTTAAATATTTGTTTGAAACCTGTCTTTTAGTCCTATTTTCAAGGCAATCCAATTCTTAAATTTCTGTAATTCAAAGTCAATTTAATGCATTAAATCTATTTTTCCTGTAAGATTTAAAAACTTAGAAGAAATTATTTTACTAGGAAATATAAATATTTGATTTGTAAAATTTAGATTTACAGACACACAAATTGAATTGTATGAATTAAAATGGGGGGGAAACTATTTTTTGACCGAATAAAATTTTAAGTTCTGAAATATAAACATGTACTATGCTGTGAATTTTAAAAAATTACTTGCCTCACCTTAATATATATATATATATATATATATATATATATATATATATATATACAACCTGATTTATACAAAGAGTGTTTTTTTAGTGTATGTCTAGAGAGAGCCTCGATTGCAAATAATATTTAATATTATTATAAAAAGTAATATCAAGGCAAAGTATTTTTTTGAAATTTTAACGTTCATTTTTATTTTCGAAGGTGTTATACGAAACATTCATGATGTTTGAAATATTTTGTTATATGTTTGAAGTATAGTGAATGGCAAACAAATTATTAGAAATGTGTTCTAATATATTTATAATATATTCGACAATATTAGAAAACTATAATATGAGATAATTAAATGGTTCTTTTTTTAGTTTTGAAAATTTTTGATGAACACAACAAAATTATTTAAAATCGGTTCAAATATAGAAATAGAACTTCTAAGCGTATAATACAAACAAAAATAATAAAATCGTAATAAGAAAGAAATACATTATTGTATATGCTTATTTGTCTACCTAAGTTCATATCATTAAGTAACGACATTTTCTATGTTTCTGAAATTTCGTCACACTGATAAAAAGCAACAATTCACTACTTAAATTTTTAATTAATTACATTTTAATCATTTCACTTCATAAAATACTTACATATTAATAATTTGATATGCAGTTAAAAATTAAGTTATAAAATGAAGGGGGTTGGGAATAATACCACGCGTTTTTTTCTGAAGTTTTAATCTAAGTAAGAAGTTATAAAACTGGAAAAATATATTTAAAGAAAATATTTTTTATATTTTGTTTTATTCTCAAATTGTGGCTTTCAGATCAAAAGAATATAAAAGGAGATATAATTATATAGCCAATAATTATAATTTTAATTTCTGTGCAAAGCTTTGTACGATTTGTATTTTTTTTCATAAAAGGAAAGTCTTTATAGTTCTGAAGTTATTAAGAAAAAGTGCCATAAGGTTTTTACAGATATTGATATAAATTTTTAATGCAATTTTTATTACATGTTTTATTACTTTTCCAAGAAAATTTCAAAATTTAAGATTTAATAGATATTTGGAAAATACAAAAATGTATCTAATAAAATAAAGTATACATTTAAATTAAAATGGAACAACTAGCTTTTAATGAAATTAAATAAAAGAAATATTCTTTGAATTCCACTTTATGCATCAATAATATGCGTTTCTGTGTTGTGTGTACTTGAAAAGATGCTTTAATTTCTATTTCAATCCTTAAGTTAAAGACTCAAGGAAAAATAAGTACATGCATTAAGCTTCTAAATATATTATCTTCTTATGATTTGTTATTTTAACTACTTTATTTATTGCGAATTTCTCTTTCCTAAACATTTCCCAATGTGAAGTTTTATAAAAATACGAATGTTTCTGCACTGATATTTAAATTCTAAAAACATATTCAAACATTTGCAAAGAATATTTATATATTCATGGCATCTAAAACTATTGTAATACCATGAACTATTATCAACAGTATCGAAAACTAAATGTATAATTAAATAATTTTAAGAAATGATGTATATCATATCGCATTTATTAATGCAAGTGCTCCTTTATATGTCCTTTTTTCCCTTGAACTCGTCATTTCAGAAATATAACTACATTATTTATAAGGCTATTTAATATGTACTAAATTCAATTAAAAAATATATAATTTTTGAACGAAATGCGTAAATATTTTGAACCAAAGATGAATAGACCAAATACCTAACGTGTCCAATTATTTAATAAATTTATTTTCATGCAAAAATACTTTAAAATAAAATCTGACAATTAGCAAGTTAATCAAATGAATACAAATCAATGCCAATTTACAATTTACAGATGTGTTTTCTCCTTTAAAAATACGAAAAGGATGCCAAGTTAAGAAGAAATAGAGAAAAAAAATGCCAATCTCACAAGGACTCAAAAATATTTTAAATTCTGCCTGTCTTCTGTAATTTTTTTTTTTCATTTTCTGAATTGAACTGGTGCATATAAATCAACAACATTAGCATGTTATTTTCGAAGAGTATTCTTTCAGAATTTAAAGTAAAATTTCCCCTTGTGAAAATTTTTACTTTTAAGTAAAACATTTTTATACATTACAAAAAATTATGGAAAACTATCACAAAAATCTCTATGTATTCCAGTATATATTTCAAATTTAAATATCGGAGAAATAAAATAACATATTTTTTAAAAATATAAATTGAACTAGGTATCTAAATCAATACTTTAGAATATGTTAATTTCGATGAGTCTTTTTTTTTTCCAATCCATCAAAAGTTTAAGAAAAATTTCTTTTTAAAGAAAACGTAATACGCCGGAGTAAAATTTTAGAAAACTGTCGGAAAATTTGTTACGTATTCCTCAAATACAAGTTCAAAGCTAAAATATTATAAAAATAAAATAATTTTTTTTTTCTTCCTCACTTGGCTCTTATTTTGAACGATAGAATGATACATTTATGTATAGCCCCTAAAAATAAGTAGATTGTGCTTGGTGGACTTCAATTTTTCAAATATTCATCACTCTGATGGAAATGTTTAATCATTTTTGTTTTGTATTTAGGTTTACGGAATAGCACAGAGATTATTCATGCGAACAATTATGTAGGTGTTGTGTCTAGACGCAGAATAGTTGCAAATGAGGACATTGTATTCTTTTTTACATAATAATGATAGCACATGTTGAGTAAAACCAGATATATTTTATCAGAATTCTAACCGATGTCCTGGTCACACGAATCAATTACAGGTATTTATTTTAAAAATAGAAATAAACCAAAGTACAACAACATTGAAAAAATCCTAAGAAAATAAGGTATACAATGAAATACGTGATAAAGTTTACTTTAGTTTCTCTTCTCAAAAAAATTATTCAATGCATAGGTATAGTACGAAAAAAAATCGTTTGTTTTTAAAGATGTATTCACACTTTCTCAGACTTCGAAAGAAATGTACTGAACCAAAATTTTAATACATTCTACAAATTATGTCCAGATTGTTATGTAAGTTAAAGATGGTTGCTTTTTTTGAGAGAAAAATTTCTTTCTTTGATCATATTGTTGCATTTTATGTTTATGCAAATCTTTACCAAAGAGAAATGCTTAAATATGTCAATCGTGTTATGTTTAAAGTTTGCTTAAACATTTATCACAGTGTTGAAATTTTTAACGGACTTTTAATAACTGATAAGCTTAATTCAATGTTATATAAAAGGAAACGAAATTATTTTTCTTCATTTGTGTCAATTACGTAAATATAAACTCAATGTAATGTTGATTTCAGGACCAATATTAAGTTAGGTCATCCGAATTATAAATTTTTTTTTAGATAATGATTAAAAATATTACAAACTCTCAAGAATTCTTTTTTTAATTTGAAAATATTCTATAAATTATTTTTTTAAAATCTTTTCTACTTATCTTAATATCACTATTATTTTTCACAATGCAACATAAATTTTACTCTTTTTGGTTTTCAAAATCAATTAAAAATAGAAATATGAGATACATTAACAAAAATGTTTCTAAATCTCTGTAATTCATTTAGTAGATAATAGAGATCATTTTTATTCTCAGTTAAAAAGGTAAAGTACATATATTTGAATCTTCCGAAAAAAGACGTATCAAATAATTTCCATTATAATACTTATCAAGTAATTATTTAAATTTTATTTATCTTTCTTAAGATTTTATAATTATCCCCTCTTTTCATTAACTCAGTGCAGAAATATGTACCTTTAAACCACTCTGAATATTCGGTACATATTTTTTATGAAGTTTTATTCACTATCAACATGAAAGATAATTTTTATTTATAATTCTAATGATTTGTATGATGATGTTATTCACATATATAATTCTGTTATATTAACAGACAAAAACTGATAGACCAGACGTAAAATTTGATGATTTTCTTTTCTAAATATATCAGTTTACTTACTCCTTAATTGGGAACCGCTACTAGTACTTTTAACATTATATAGGTTAATATTTTTTATAATAGAATAAATTTTTATGCCAATATGTTTTCTTAAAACGCGCCTCGTCTCAAAATATTTAAATATAACGGTATAATAATATCAGGTGCTCTCGTACTTAAATTTTAAATTCAAGCATATCTGTAAAATTATTCTAGGACTTTGGATGGAATTGTTTCTTTATTTTATCGATTCTTTCTTGTTATTTGTATCTTACAGAGAAAATTTGTGAAGAACGTTTCTATAATTTTTAATTTTTTTTTTTTTTTTGAAATTTAAATTTTACTTAGGATTTGGGGAAGACAGTATCATATATGAAATTTTATCGAAATGTAGAAAAGGAAAAGCATCATAATATTTCATTTGTGTTATGAAAATTCCCAACAAGAGTAAAGTACTTTACAGCTATCTTAGATTTAATTTTCTTTTACACAACCCCTCAAGGACTTGAATTTCACTATTAACTCACCCATTCTTTCACATTAATCACTTTTTCTTTTTACCATTAAGATACAAACTACTCTTAAGATTCATAATTATAGAATTTAAGTCTGCAAAGTAACATTAAAAGAATTTGTAATGGGAGGAAAGCCTTATATATATAGTAGATGAATGTAAAATTCATTTCTTAAAAGGAATTAAACATCGTTTAATAGAAATCGAAAATGAATGACGATCTCAGAGTTAAAAAATATATAGGTGCAAGTAAGTTTATTTTAAACTAAATATAATGTTAGAACAACTCTAACTAACAAATGGTGACATCCCCTTTTTTTTGTGAAAAGGTCATTTGTGATAATATAAATTTATTGTCAAGTTTTTATTACGGTATTCAACATAAAATATTGTTGAATATTGTTTATGAAATTATCCCTTGCCAAATGAATAAGGGATCACATTTAAGAGATTTGAATAGCTTTGATTAGTTAGAGTTACACAAACTCAATTAAAATTTCTCCTTTCCTTCTAAACAATCCTAATCAGAACATTTTATTTATATTTTAACATTACATTCAATCAGAATGAGAATAAGAAAAAAAAAATGAATTGAAAGCTAAAAATCTCAAAAATAACTCATCATAGAATATATTACAAATAATGAAATTTTCAATATAACTGTTTCAAGATTTTTAGAACTACCTTTAACCAAATTTGCCGCGTAAAATGCAATAGTTTTTGTCTCATGCAGATTACATAGAATCAATTCTGCTGGATTATAATTCCAGTAGTATTTAATTAATCTGCAACAGGAGCGTTGATCCTTTTATATAATGCTGGTGTAAAATTTCTGAAAAACATTTTTAATCATATCATAGTCAACACTGATTTTTCTCGTTTTGATTTGATTTAATCATATTTTAGTTTAGATGTTTCTCGTTGGGTCATTCTAGGATATATATATATATATATACACGCACACAACTTTTCATTGACATGTTTACAAATGGTTGAATAGTTTATTTGATCTAAGATACAATTTCTTAAAAGTCAATCTATATCAAACAATCAATCGGATTCTTCTGACTTTTAAAATTAATTTTGCCATTATTTCCAGTTTATTTTATATAAGTGACATAAATATTTTGGAGTATTAAACAGGCCTATGAACATATGTTATTGCAATTTTTCTCAATAAAAAATCGTTTCTTTATAAAATGTTTTATAAATAAACTTATATAATTAACACAAAATCAGTATTAAGTTTATAATTTAAATAAAGAACCAAACAATAGTTTTCATCATTCAGCGGTATCTATTTTTCTGATACATAAAATGCAGTAATTGAAATGTTCTATTAAGTTTCCTAATTTATTCGTGCACACGATATACATTGATTCCGATATATTTTTAAATTTTTATTTGTTTTTGTTTATGATATTTATGAAATCATTTTCTTTTCCTATATTCCCCATCTCTCACTCATTGTCTTATAATGTGAAAATAGAGCTTTATTTTGAAATTTAAGGAGACTGGATATTTACAGATATTGATTATATTTATTTTGAGACAGTATTGTTTGAAAACTCACTGCAAATTCTGAGGGATCCATTCTGTAAATTCTGAGTTTATCTGCTCAGAATTTGTCTGATGACAGAATCATTTTCTGAGGCTCACTCTTATTTTTATTACATCATTTAATGCTATTTTATTCTTTTCAACGAATTTTATTTCTTCTTCGTTCATTTCCCTGAATTAGTTCATACAAACAGAGGATGAATCGAAGCGAATTGCATCTTCCAGTTTTTGTATGTAAGATTACTTTCTTAAATAGTCGGGGCTTTCCGCTTATTCTTCTCCAATTTTTAATTACTCCTCCCCCCCAATAACCAAAAGTAGAGGCATTAATTAATTGTATTTCTCAAATTAAGAGCTTTGTAAATAAGTTTGTCGATTAAAAAGAAGAATTATTTAGTTCTTACTGTTTTCTAGAGTCTGATTTTTATCTATGAACTCTTGAGTTGAAGTCCTAGTGCTACTGAAGACCCGTAGCGGGGCTGATGTACGTTAAGTGTGTTGAAACTTCAAGCCCTCACTTTGGAACGGCATTGAAGTTCGGAGAAAATGGTGCTAATTAATATATCATTTTCATCATTTGACTTCAAAATTACAAAATCTGTCACCAATAGCCTTTGTTTTGTTTCTAAGCTCCAAGTTAATAATCATTCAATCAATTTATCTACGAACACTTGGAAATTAATCTCAGAAACACTGTTGGACTCAATGTATGAGTTTATAAAAATTGATTCCAATACTGAAGGTTTTTTTTTTTTTTTTTTGATTTTTCATTAAATTAAATTATCGTGATAAATATTAAAACCAAATCTCATCGTCCAAAGGGAAAACATTCATGAAAAGACGTTATCAAATTCAAAAACTCACTTCAGACAAAATGTATTCCGATAAAAAATTTCAGTGCTTATCGAATTTTTTAACCTTGAGATTACATCAAGTACCATCCTCAAGCGACATCAGTCTTTAATGCCTCAAATTTTTTTAAAATCAATTGTTAAAAAAATAATTTGAATTCGTTCCGTCATGCATATTGATTTCTACACAAGACTGACATCTCAGCTCCCATAACTAGAGAGCAGATTTATTCACTCTAAAATTTTCTATACATCATATGAAGTTTAGAGGAAGGTTATAGAACTGTGAATGGCACTTAATTAAATATATTTTTCATTAGTAAAACATCCAAATATGAAATTAAAATAATTAATGGTGAGAGATCAAATTAATTTTACAAACTTTAATAAAGAAAATTCTACAAGCAGTGTATATACATTCCATTTTCACCTTTTTGTTAACAAAATGTAATAATCTTTAACAAAACTGCAAATGTTGCTGCAACAAATACAATTTTCATCTCATAGTGCAAGTTTAGTTGTTTTCGTTTCAAACAAAAATCTGGAACGCATAAATTTTTCGTACTAAAGTTTATCAAAAACTTTTAATGTCTTGTAAACTTCACTTTCTTTGACGTTATATAATTCTTTAACAGATTTTTAATTATATTAAAACACTGTTATTTATATTACCATACTTTACAGATTTCTACAACTTGATTTGTAATTTAATAATTTATTTAAATATTCTACGAAGAAAAAACTTAAATTAAATGCTTCATTATAACTGAAATTGTTAAAATATCGCAAAGTTTTAATGAAATTTCTTTCTTACAATTCTTTTGAGGGCATTGATATTGTTTTAACTATTTTTAATTATTTTATACTCCATAAATATATACAAACTAATTTACATATGACTTGAATTAATATAATGAGTGATATTGCTTAGAATTTACTTTGCAATTTGAGTTTAGAAATTATATAAATCACTTATTTGAATTAGCATTTTATATTAAATAGAATTTTTTTTAAAAAAAAAAAACTTTTTTTGGTTGGTTGTATGAATTCATTGAATCCTCATGAGATATATTGTATCAAACACAAGGTTAAAAAATAGGACAAAGTGCATTAAAAAAAAACAAGATTTAAATTCTGCAATATAATTAATTTTATTAATTATGAAATATTTTAAATTACATTTGAAAGAGTTTATATTAAAGATGTATATATCCAAATACAAAATATAGTGATAAAACAAACAAACAAAAAATATTATATCAGAAATTTTTTTTTACTATTGAATTGATTATAAAACAATTCAAAAATCTAAATATAATTACTGTCATCTAGAAGTCAGATTTCTGATATGTCATAGGAAATATGGTATGATTTTATGATATTATTTGATTTTTTTCTATGACATTTTAAATTAAACACCTAAAAGTAGAATTTTGTCTAAATGAAATGTATAATTTAGTAAGATTTCTCACTACTTCGTCATCTATAGTTAGAATCGATACAAAGCTTATTATAAATCATTCATTTATAATCAGCATTCTAATCGAATCTCTTTTTTTTTTTTATAATTCTATCTAATATACTTTCAGACTTAGAAACAAATTCGAACTCATTTTGGGTGAAAACTGTATTATTTAATTTCAGTGTATTTAATTTTTGGCTACCAATACAAAAATTTAAACATAATAATTTTACCCAATTAATATTCAAATATAAATCTCATAATTTAAACTCAAATGTATGTTTGTATTTCTGTTATCCCCCACAATCTCTGCTGTAAATATAGGCGTATGTTAAACAACAAATAATGAATATATGCATTGTGCATGTTTGCATGCTGCAGATCATTAGCTCTATCTATCATCGAGTTTTATTGCCTCTGTTATGTTTATACTTACCCTATTAACATTTATGAGCTATTACGTTATTTTGAATGAGTTATTATAATTATTTAACAGTACAAAGAACGGGAGTCTTAATTCTTTATTAATGAATTCAAAGTATATTTGGGATAATAATCTTTGAACAATCGATCTAGAGAGTTTTAGAATACTTAAATATCTCTTTGAGAGAACAACATGTCCATGAAAGTCTATGATACTATTATTACCGCAATAGATAGAAACATTATTACTTTGTGTAGAGTATTTTTACTTTTCTTTAAACAAAGGATTGGATATATGTATGATATAAATAGGTGTGTACTTCTTTTTAAATGATATAAATGATTAGAACGTTATATAAACGTATTAAAGGTACCACGACATGCGGGGGAAAATAAAATACCGAATTTAAGTCTCTTTTTTGTGACATTTCTGTTTTAAAATTATTCGTAAAGCTAAAAAATTTTGTGTGCCTTTTTTATGGTATTTTAATCATTAAAGAAAACTGTAAAAGTAGTTCTTTTGTCAAAAGTTTTTCTTTCCCTTTAAGTTGAATATGAACATGATTTGTCAGATATATTTGTTTTCAGGTACCATTTTTAAAAATAATATTCTATAAATAAACAAAATATTTTACACCTAAGAAAATGAACTAACTCTTTTAATGATATTACTGCATATTCTCCCATAAAATTATAAGACTTTGTAATTTTGGCAATTTTAATCTCTTCTCTTTCTTTTTCGTATAAAAAATTTTTTTCTCAAAATTTAGGTACACTTAGAGAAGAAATGTTTTTAGCTCACTATATATCAAAGTACTCGTTACCGAAGCATAAGAAATTTAGAACGATATTGGGCAATTGTTTTCTTTAAAATGGTACCTAAATGCAAATATGTCTCATAAAAAGTATCCATATTCAACATTGGAGAGAAAAAAAACCATTTTAAGGAAAAAAAATTAATTTTGTACTTCTATAGATTGATTACAGTATAGTTATTAGGCACAAAAAAAATCTAAGCTCTTCTGACACCATAAAACGATACATGAATCACAGAACGATATATCACAAAAACAAGATGTCTCAGATATGATATTCCATAATTCTTCACATTTACTGGTACCCTTATGTGGAAATTTTTCTGGTTTGATTTCATTGGAATTTCAGAAAGTTATGAGAAAATAAAATTTTAAATTCGTACTGTAACAAAAGAACCGTATTTGATTACGATATTGAAACCAGACGACTTATTTTACTATCAATTTTTTTCTGGAAGTGACTCTTAAAGAAAAATTTTAAATTCATTCCATAACAAATCTTTAGAAACGTTTTTAATAGGCTGCGGTATCCGAGTTAGTCAGGAGCTAATGAATGATGGCGTTTGTTCTGTTGAGTCGTGAGTTCAAGTCCTGATTCCAATAAGATTACACCCATAAACCACTTTAAATCTGTCTGGGCTCAAAGTCCTCCCGTTGGCTTAGTGTAGAATTGTTTGAGCCAGCTCAGGTGTCGTCTTCGTCACTTGACCGAGACTCAAAATTAGAGGTCTGTCGCCAGTAGTCCAGCTTCTAAGAGCGATGTTTGTAAAACAATCAATCAGTTGCTTTTGACTAAACGATTTTACTTATTTTACATTTAATTAGTTTTGTTTTAATTTAGATTATTTGAGAACTTCAGATTTTAAACTTTGATCATACTCTCTAAGATATAGTATCAGAAGACCTAAATAACAAATTCAGAATTTATATTTTTCAGATGGAATATTTTATAACTAGCAAACTAATTAATCAATTACTATACTCAATGTACTAATTAATCAATTGCTTTGATTATCTACTTATTTCTACATTTTATATCTGTATTAAAAATAACTGCAGTCTCAACTTAGTTAAAGTATTTTATGATTGGTTATTCAATTTTAATGAATTAAGATGATTAAGATGATTCAAATTTTTATTTAAAAAAATGATTAGTTCTTTTTTTACACGATAGTGTGTGCTTTCAATTTTAAAAGATAATTTGTAAGCTTTTTTCTCGTAGAATAATTTTTTTTATTTATTTTATATTGATTTATATTATTTCCATAGTTGTACTATTAAGATGAAATATTTTAGATGTAAAAGTGTTTTTATCTGTAAAAGCCTTTTGTTTTCATTATTGTCGGAATTTTTTTTTTCTCAAAATGAAAACTTTTATTTGAGTTTATTTTTCCCTGTGTATTTATTTGTATTTGCTTGTATTACTTTATATTGGATTTCAATGTTTTAATAGTAATACAATTGTCATTCAAGGCTATAAAAATTATTTTTTGATTGTTTTCATCACATAGATTAAATTATTTTATTTAATAAAATGTCATTTACGATGGGTCTGAATATTTTTGACATTAGAAGTTATTTGAGATTATTTATTTGTGACATTATTTTAGAATCTGTATGAACCTTAGCAATCATATTTAGATAATCCAATTTAGAAGTTTTGTAATCAGTCTAGTTTTTACAACCTTAGCAATTAGACAATGAGAATGTATAAATACTTTAAGCTCTAAGATGTAGTGTTCAAAATTAGACAGCATATAAGAGAAGGCAACGTTTCATAATAGATCCTAAAACTTATTTTATGTATTACTGCTTGTAATTTTCAAAAAATAGTAACATTAATCTTGTATTTAGGACTAATTCCTAAATGAATACCTATATATATATATATATATATATATATATATATATATATATATATA